>CABHPQ010152921.1:0-28267 GCA_902168405.1 Peromyscus aztecus | reverse complement strand
CTTAGCTATTGGTTTAAATATTAAGGACAACTCCACGTAGTTAAAAGGGAGGTTTATTTTGTGGGGTAACTTACAAGTGAAGGGATAGGCAACAGGGTCTGGGAAAGGTGAAGCGCAGTCCAGCGGTGTTCTCTGGAGCTCTGCTCGGTCTACCTCCAGCATCCAGGATCCAGGAACCAAGAGAGGTGGCCCATCCGGATCTCAGGTCTTCAGGGGTCCTCTCTTGGCTCTGCCTTGTAGGCGTGACAGTCACCAAAGCCTCAATGGGGGTGGTACTTCCAGGTCAAAGCTGGAATGGCTACCCACTACACTTAGCTAACCCCCTTTACCTCATTCTACATGTCTGCCTCTCATATTTAAGTGGTTCTCTTCTGTTTTCCTGCCCTGTTTTCTTATTTCATTTCTTGGACAGCGTTATCACTCCTAACACACTATTTACCTGTGCGCATATTCTCTCCTGAAGAAAATGTAAACTCCAGGATGGCAGAGGATCTTTTACTACATTTGTTATTGATGTGAGCTCAACATAGAGAATGGTACTGAGAGTATCGCAAGCATAAAGTGAATGATGTGAACGGATGTATTTACCACTGTGCACAGCTTCGAGGAGTTATACATGTGTTGGGACATGGGATGAGACGGATACTAAATTGTAGCCTTCTGCACCTCAGTTCCAACCTCACTGGAAACATTATTGCATTTAAAAATAGAGGTTATCTTGTCAAAATAGAAGTATTCTCTTTAGTTCTGGTAAAGATTAGGAGATTGTCGTGATAGGGGACACAGATTTGTGGAGAAAGTGAACCTCACAACATTAAAATGTTTTCTACATTTAATTTTTCTACATGTAAAGTAAGAAAAAATTCTTATAAGCAGGCTATAAGAATATTTGTGATTCTGTTATGGGAAGTGAACTTATTTTTTATTTTTTCTTATGGACTGCTGGGTCAGCTACTTTATGACAGGGGAAGACAGAGCAGAGGTTCCTCCATCTAGTATTTTTGTACAGGCCATTTTAGGTGTAACTAGAATTTGATCTCCTCGATGGAGAATCCTGTGGAAAATTACCCAACTCTATTGTAGGAACCCAAGGTCACGATGCCCTGACTAATTGATCTTAGTTTCTGTTGAACTGCCTGCTTGTGCAGTGCCCCTCCAGCTGCCCAGTAAGATACAGGATGTGGTCTCTGCCTTTAAAAGCCCCTTGCTCTAAATGCTTGGTGCCACACTTGGGTCCCAAATACCTGAGTATAGTCCCAGTCAGCTGCAATAAATACTTTCAATTGCCTATCGACTGTGTTTGAGTGGTCTTCTCTGGTGGGCTCCCTGCAACAATTTCTGTAAACTTAATGGTTTAAAACAACATGCAGACATAATTGACCCTACAAGTCGGGTAGTGCTCAACGCAGGTAATTTTTCTCTTCCCCTTTTGGTATCAGATAGAGCGACTTAATATCTAGAGGCTAGTGTCATCTGAAGTGTCTTCATCCCCATGTCTGATGGCCTGAGTGAGGACTTTTGCTGAGTCTGCTTACGTTTTTAGTAAAATGTTCTATAAATGATTACCTAATGTGACATGTAAAACAGTATTTACAATAAAAATTCTACATTAAGATCAATTCTAGAAGTGTCTATCTTCATAATGTGTTAGAGCTCCAAAGATAGAATTCATGGAAAACATTAGAAGAAAAGACAATTTTCAGCTTGGGAGGGAATATGGTTGGTGAATAAACAAGGAAAATGGTCTGGTTATTTCTTGGTGTTCAACAACTATCAAAGCTGAGAGGCTTAAGACTTCACTTGTTTCCCAGTTTCCTATCAATACATCAGGAGTTTGGAAATAGCGTGGGGTGTAATTCGTGGCTTCTTTAACTGCGCTGTCTCATGTTAAGGTGGCTTCTTTCCCCCTATAGTTAGCGCTTCAGTGCTTCCTGCCTTTCTCCACATGGTGTCTTACTGCTGTGGACTCGGTATTTGTGCCTCTCCCTCAAACTCAGGTTGAAATCCTAACTCCAAGGCGATAGTATCTGGAAACAAAGGCTTTAACAGGTGATCAGGTCAAGAGGTCCTCGTGAAGAAGATCAATACACTCCAGAAAGAAGTGACAGCAAGCCCTCACCAGACACCAGAACGGCCGGCACCCTGGCCTAGGACACGTTAGCTTTCAGAGATACGAGAAATTTCTATTCTTCAAGCCTCCCACTTAATGGCACTTTGTTAAAGTCCATACTGGAACACTCCTCCTCCACAGCCTCTGCAGGTGGTTTGTGACTTTAAGACGGTGACTTATGGCTAGAGAGAAGGATCAATAGTAAAGAGTGCTTCCTGTTTATCCAGAGGACCCATATTCAGTTCTAGCACCCATTTTTGGAGTTTCACAACCTCCTATAACTACAACACCAGGAGATATGATACATTCTTTTGGCCTCCACATAGACAGCGTACATTCAGATATTCACACTTACACATAAATAAAAATAAAAAACCTCCCACCAAAATAAGATGGTGGCTTAGGGCTATCAAAAAATGGTATTCATTAGATCCTGACAGAAGCTGTAAGATTTTGGTCATTTAAATTCAGGATACTTATGCCACCTAAAGTTGTGTTTTACAGGACAAACAAGTCACTAGAACCAGTGAAGATTCAGTGGGAAAAGAAGCAAAGAATTTGTAGACAAATTTAAATGTGTGCTCTGCCTTTTGGTCACAAATAGTTTACATCCTTCCCAAAACACTATATTTGCATGTCTAAAAGTACCTAGATCTCATCATCCTTCAACACTGGCTTCAAGTTGGAATATAAGTGGCCCTACTGAAGCTCCCTGACTAAGCATCCTTCTTCATTTGAGGCATTGTGACCTGAAGACACGAGTTTCCTCACCTTTTCATCCAACAGCCTATATCAAATGGGAGACCTGGCAGAGCATAACTGTAGTCATCCAGGTTCAAACAGGAAAACGAAAGCCTCTTGAGGAGCCACTGGTGACGACCCCCATGGAATGTGCATGTATAGTAAGGTCCTTGATGAGGCCTCATCCTGCTCTCTCAGAATGATTCTCTGTGGCTGTTTGCCTCTGTTTCCTAAGTCAGTTTCCTTTTCCCTAAGAAATTATCCTTGGGAGCTTCCTTAATTTGCTTTCTTCTCAAAGAAATGCAACTGTTTGACAACTTCTTCATTTTTGCAATCTCCTTTCTCTATGTAGAAACCAGGATGGAGAGTAGAAAGAGAAGGGGCATGGGACAGAATAAGGTATGCTTATCAGAGCCTTGCAATGGCCCATTTCTTCCAATACACCTACCTTCTAATAGTCCATTCACCTATGACTAAAACAATTGATGAGACTAGCACCTTCATGATCTAATTATCTCTTGATAATGCCATCCACTAAGCTATGCACCAGTTTATATTCAAGTCTTGACATCTTACAACTCTTGGTGATAGAAAGAATAAAGAATATGCAAGCAAGCAAACAAGTAAGCAAGCAAAGGATTTGAAACACCACTAAAGAACTAAAGAATTTGAGTTGTGGGAGGTTGTAGCTATCAATTAGGCTCTAGAATTTTATTCTTGGTAAGGGTACCAGGGCTTCACTTACTTCTGTTTTTTGCAAATGCATGTAGGTTGTGTTGAAAATATTTTAGTTTTAAGAACTGCTAGCCTTAATCAGAAAAGGGAAACTGTCATAGAGATTCTTAAGGTAACAAAATTATACCTCTATTCATTGATGTGCTTTCATAACTAAGTTTATAGAAAGGAAACCAAAATGTCCAAATCAGTGACCATGTCTACTGCTGAGCAGTTCTTGATACTCTGACATGGGATGTTCACATGAGTCATACATTTTATTGGGTACTTTTGACTTTCAGTCAATCTCAAAGAAATGGAACACTCATTTCAAGTGACATAGTACATATTTGGGAGACTGTAATAAGATCAAGGACAGAAGCAAAACAAATCCTCTATTTTCCGGTCTTACATGGCTCTAGTTTAGTGGAGAGAATCCCGGAAGAACTCCTGCTTTAATTTCTGTTCCCACAGTCTGGTCGGTGTCTTTTCTGAAACTTCCTGCTGATATGGAAGAGAAGAGGGCCAGGATCCCCAGTCATTCAGAAGGAAAACCACTGACCCTTCTCCTCCTCCTGATATTGCTTTTATTTTTTTAAAATGTTTCTCTGTAAACATGGAAGACAAAGTTTCTTTCACAGAGATAAATGGAATTGTGAATCACATTTCTAGCTGTAGCCCATAGTCACCCTGAATTTTATGAAAGCATTTTTCTATCATTAGACTTATAGAGACATTGAGACTTTCTGGAAAATTGATGAATTTAAAACTTCTTAATGTGATAAAGGAACATAAAGTCAAACTCAGTCTTCAGGCCAACCTTCTTCAGCTTTTCTAAATTTGCTTACATAGATGATTGAATCTTAATTTTACCACAATCTAACTTATGCCATTTTCTCTGCAGCCTGGTAACTATTGGCTTTTTGATTTCCTTCTCAGGCTAAGGGTAGACAGGCATGTCCAGCACACACTTGGAACTGATGACAGTCATGAGATAATGACTTGATAGCATGCGTATGTTCTTCACTCTTTGAACAGGAGCTGCGGTGAGTATCAGTTATGACAGACTGGGATTCCTTCTCCAAACTGAAGTAAACCAAGCCAAATATTGCTGGCAGTTTTCTGGTAGGAATATGATATTTCTTATGAAGAAGCACAATTCTGACTTAGAAATAACAACTCCTAAAACCAGTGTGCTTCCGTTCCCATCTTTAGAGGTAACTATCAGTGAAATAGCAAAGCCTTTGTGGATGATCTAGCTTATTTGGAAGCTGGACAGAGATCAGACAGACAAAATAAAAAAGGCATGTCCATGAAAATACAGGGTTCAGAGAAAGCAATCAAAGTTTTAATTTTACAAGAGGGAGAAGATGGCAGTTGATAAGCTCTTCTGACCACAAAGTCTTGCTACTACAGTGTGTGAGAAAATAAACTGACCACAGGGAAACCATACTAGACTCTAAAGAAATTTTGTGCAGAGTCTGGTGGTGATCAAAAAAATGTTAAATGTGCCTCTCCTCTTCTACCATGTTCACATAGGAGGAGTCTGTTTGAGTGGTACCTAGAAGCTGGATTTGAAATAAAGCTTCAAAGACTTTCTATTCACATGTTCTCTCATGTGTGAAAGTAAGTGTATGAGCTGATAGAGAAGCTAAAGCATCTTGGCTGCTCAGCTCAATGCTTCTCACTGCGTCATCAGATCCTCTGGCCTAGGTTAACATGGCTGGCCACTGTCACTATGATGACACCTATTGGTTTTTGTTCCTTTTTGTCACATATTTTATAACAGTACTGTTACCTGTTTTATAATTTTATACAAAAAAACCCAAAATGTACGGTTATCTTTGGAACTAGGGATTCAAGGAGAAGGAGGTGGAGGTAGAGAAAGAAAAGAAAAGAATGTTCTGTCTCTAAAGGTTTTACCTCTCTAGAGAGTCAAAGTCAAAATGCCCAGACATAAGGGTAATGTGAAGATATTCACATGTTCTCTCATGTGTGAAACATGTGTGTGTGTGTGTGTATGTGTGTGTGTGTGTGTGAGAGAGAGAGAGAGAGAGAGAGAGAGAGAGAGACAGAGAGACAGAGAGACAGAGAGACAGAGAGAGACAGAGAGAGAGACAGAGAGAGAGAGAGCAGAAAAGAGCATGAGAAGGGAAGAAGAGATCATAAAGGAAGGGGAAGGAGAGAGGAATGGATACATGTGACATGAAAACCCAATGGGGATTATCAGTGGAGGAAGACATCAAGAACGGAGCAGGGAAACAATGGGGACGCACAGTGAGGGACAAATAAGAACAGGGTATGTAGCTGGTGCAGTGGCAGTCGCCTTTACTCCTAGCACTTGAGAGGCAGAGGCAGGCAGATCTCTGTGAGTTAGAGTCCATCCTGGTCTACACAGTGAGTTCCAGGAGAGCTAGAGCTAGTAGTGAAACCTTATCTGAGTAAGAATGGCCTCCAGAGGCTCATCTATTTGAATGCTTAGTCACCAGGGAGTGGAACTTTTTGAAAGGATTAGGAGGATTAGGAGATGTGGTCTTGTTAGAGGAAGTATGTCACTGGGGGTATGCTTTGAGGTTTCAAAAGCCCGATCTAGACAACCACAAAATTGGCACATGGGGAATCTCTTTTCAAAATCTGTGGAAAGAATCTGAGTATGTTCATTGTCTTTAGTATTCATAACTTTGTTTTAAGTCTGCCAGTAAATTAATTTATATAAAAAAGAAGCCCAATCTGGGCCCAGACCCAGTCTTGGCTCAGCACCCCACATCACCACCACCCCCAGCCTGAGGACCAGGATCTAGCTTTCAGCTACTGCTCCAGAGCCATGGAGTGCCACCACGCTCCCCACTGTGATGATCATGGGCTAAGCCTCTGAAACTTTAAGCAAGCCCTAGGTTAAATGCTTGCTTTCATAAGAGTTGCCTAGGTTATGGTGTCTCTTCACAGGAATAGAACAGTGACTAAAATACCCTATCAGAAAGCAAAACAAAACACAGAACAGAATCTGTGTATATGAAAACTCATAATGTAACCTATTAACTTTTGCACCAACTTAAAATGAATAAAAATGAAGTAAAGTTGGAGGAATGCTTTGGAAGAAAGAGAGAGAACTCTCAAGGGTTCTAACAATGGAACTAGCCTTTAAAATGAGTAAGAATTGCCAGGTGGAAACAGGAGTGCCTAGTCATAATGGGGTAAAGAGTGTGGACACTGCAGGGAAATCTTGAAGGAGCATGTGTAGAAGTTCTGTTCTCAACATGGGAATACAGCTAAGGCTTGCACTGTGGGAAAACTGGGAAAATGTCAGAGATTTGATGGTCCCGAGGGACGGCAGAGGAAGGAGACTGGTGCAAGGGAGAGCAGAAACTAGAACGTCATCAGAGTGAATGTAAAGTTGAAAGACGAGGCCAAGGTTATCCAGACAAAAGTTAGTAGAAATAAGATACAATTCCTTACTTCTGTAAGGAATAAGAAATAAGATATGTACCTGTATATTGAATCTATTGATGGAAAATGAATCAATGATTCAGCAATGAGTAAAGAAGTTTGGTTCAGTCAGGACTGAGAAGCCAGTGCTAGATAACACAAGAGGGCTCCAGAACAATTGAGAGAGAGGAATATAACTCCAACGGACAACTGGGCTACGGTGGTCACTTAAGAAGCTGAGTACTTAGAAAATCGGGAAGACAACTGTATGTGGAAGAAGTTTGTAGAACATGTGTAGAGTGGGAGAAAGTTAGATCAAAGAGACAAAGATTGAAAAAAATCATGGAGGGCCATATAGTTTATACTGTGGCCTTTGTAATTCTTCTGAGGCTGTATTACAATTATTTCTTTATTTTATTTTTTTAAATGTATTTATTTATTTATTTTTGGGGTTTTTTTTTTTGAGACTCGGTTTCTCTGTGTGGTCCTGTGTGGTCCTGGAACTCATCCTGTAGACCACGTTGGTCTCCAATTCAGAGATCCACCTGCCTCTGCCTCTCAAGTGCTTGGATTAAAGCTATGTGTTACTACTACCTGGCTAACACTGAAGTCATTTAAGGGAATTTAACTGGGAAGATTTTTCATTTTGAAAGGATTTCTCTGGAAGCAGTGTCCGAGGTGAATTAGGGGCATTGTTCTTTAAGTAGAATATGGGACAATTATTAAGAAGATTGTATCATTAATTTATATTTAAATTAAAAAATCTAAAGGGATTTTCATTTATTTTATTTTATTGAAAATAGATTCTTTTCTCATACATTATATCCTGATTATAGTTTCCCCTCCCTCTACTTTTCCTAGTTCCTTCCCACTTTCTCTCCCTTCTGGACCCACTCACTCCCTTTCTGTCTCTCATTAGAAAAGAACAGGCTTCTAAGAGATAACAACTGCACATGACAAAATAAAATATAGTAAGATGAAGCAAAAACTATCATATCAAACTTGGACATGGCAACTGAACAGGATGAAAAGAGTCCCAAGAGCAGGCACTAGAGTCAGAGACCCTATCGTTCTCAGGATCACAGTCAGGAATCCAATAAAAATATTAAGCTAATAGCTATAATCTATACCCAGAGGACCTGGCACATGCTGGAGTTGGTCCTGTGCTTGCTGCTTCAGTCTCTGTGAGCTCGTATGTGCCTTGCTTAGTTCAGAGGGCCTTGTTTTCCTGGTGTTTTCTACCCCCCTCAGGCTCTCACAGCCCTTCGGTTTCCTCTTCTGCAAGATCCCCTGAGCTTTTGGGGGAGGGATTTGATGTAGACTCAAATTTAGACTCTCTCTCTCTCAGCATAATGTCTGGCTGGGGCCTCTGATCTATTCCCATCTGCTGCTGGAGGAAGCCTCTCTGATGATGACTGGGTAAGGCCCTGATATATATGTAGCAAAATATCATTAGGAATCATTTTATTAATTTTTTTACACCAGTAGTATTTGGTTTTACCTAGGTTTCTGGGCTATCTAGTCTCTTTCTTGGTTACTCAAGCAATGTCAGGTATGGGTTCCATTTCATGGAGTGGGCCTTAAGTCAAATCAGACCTTGGTTGGTTACTCCCACAAATTCTGTGCTACCATTGCCCTAGCATATTTTGTAGGCAGGACAGGTTATAGATCAAAAGTTTTATGACTGTGTTGGTGTCCACATTTCTGTTTCAGTAGCCTGCAGAGTACCTTCCCATGCTAAAGAGACTAGAACAAAGTGCTGAGGGCTCCATGTAGGCATCAGTTTGTCTTCTCTGTGTTCAATGAGTTGTGTGGGTATTGTCCTGGGCAATACTCCCCCCATCAGTTTGCTGAGAGCAACCTCTGTCTTAGCAACAGCATGGGTTGTTGGTGATTTCCATTGGACCTCCTTGGCCAACAACTCAATTGAATGCAACCTAGTCCCACCACTGGGAGCCTTGCTTGGCTACAAGAGATAGTCAGATGAGATTTTGTATCTCCTGTTACTAGGAGTCCTCATTAGAATCACCTTCATAGATTCTAGAAAGTTTCTACTGCTCCCCAAGTACCCGTCCCCCAGTTCCAGCCATCTCTCCTGCACTCTCTTCCTCCACCCCATCTTCCTCCATTCTGACTTCCCCTTCTTGTCCCCACATACCCCTGTCTGCCTGTAAAATCTATTCTAGTTACCCCTCCTGGGGAGATCCCTGTGTTCCCCCCTAGATTCCTCCTCTTTACCTAGCTTCTCTGGCTCTGTGGTTTGTAACTTGGTTATCATTTACTCAATGGCTAATATTCCCTTCTAAGTTAATACAAACTGTATTCATGTTTCTGGGTCTGGATTACCTCACTCAGAATGATTTTTTTCTAGTTCCATCCAGTTGCCTGTAATTTTCATGATGTCATTTTTTAAACAGCTCATTAATACTCCATTGTGTAAATAAATATACCACATTTTGTTTATCCATTCTTCTGCTGAGGGACATCTAGGTTGTTTCCAGTTTCTGACTAGTATGAATAAAGCTGCAATGAATATGAGCAAGTGTTGAGCAAGTGTCCTTGTGGTAGATGGAGCTTCTTTTGAGTATATGTCCAAGAGTGGTATAGCTGGGATTTCAGGTAGTTCAATTCCTGACTTTCTGAGGAACCACCATCTTGATTTCCATAGTGGCTGTATAAGTTTGCACTACCGTCAGCAATGGAGGAGTGTTCCCCTTGCTCCACATCCTTGCCAGCATGATCTGTCACTTTTGTTAATGATCTTAGCAATTCTGACAGGCATAAGATGGAATCTCAAAGTAGTTTTGATTTTCATTTCTCTGATGGCTAAGAATGTTGAATATTTCTGGAGATTCCTTTATTGGGAATTCTCTGTTTAGATCTATACCACATTTTTACATTAGATTATTTGATTTTTTATATTTAATTTCTTGAGTTCTTTATATATTTTGTATATTAGTCCTGCTTTGGATGTGGAGTTAGTAAAAAAAAAAAAAACAAAACAAAAAAAAAACAAAACAAAAAAAACAAAACAAAAAAAAACAAAAAATAAAACCAAAAACCTTTGTGTAGGCTCCCACTTTGTCTGATTGATGGTGTCCTTTGCCTTACAGAAGCTTTTCAGTTTCATGAGGTCCCATTTATTAATTGTTGATCTTAGTGCCTAAGTGTTAACAGTTCAGAAGTTCTTTTCCCGTGCCAAAGAATTCAAGGTTATCCCCAACTTTCTCCTCTATCAAGTTCAGTGTTTCTGATTTTATGTTGAAGTCTTTGATTTACCTGGACTTGAGTTTTGTGCAGGGTGATAGATATAGGTCTATTTGCATTCTTCTACATGCAAACATCCAGTTTGACCAGCATCATTTGTTGAAGATGCTATCTTTTTTTCAGTGTATATTTCTGGCTTTTTTTTTAAAATAAAAAACCAGGTGTCCATATGTGTGTAGATTTATGTCTGAGTCTTCAATTTGATTCCATTGATCAACATGTCTGTTTTTAATGCCAATACCACGTGATTTTTTTATTGCTATAGCTCTGTATTACAGCTTGAAATTGGGAATGGTGGGATACCCAGCAGTTCTTTTATTGTTCAGGATTGTTTTAGCTATTATGGGTCTTTTGTTTTTCCATATGAAGTTGTGAATTGTCCTTTCAAGGTCTGTAAGGAATTGTGTTGGAATTTTGAGTGGGATTTCATTGAATCTGTAGATTGCTTTTGGTAGGATGGCCATTTTTACTATGTTAATTCTACCAATCCATGAGCATGGGAGATCTTTCTATCTTCTGTTATCTTCTTCAATTTCTTTCCTCAAAGACTTGAAGTTTTATCATACAAGTCTTCCACTTGCTTGATTAGACTTACCCTAAGATATTTTATATTATTTGAGGCTATTGTGAAAGGTGATGTTTCCCTGGTTTCTTTTCAACCTATTTGTCATTTGTATATAAGAAGGCTACTGATTTTTTTTAATTAATCTTATATATAGCCACTTTGCTGAAAGTGTTTATCAGCTGTACAAGTTCCCTGGTGGAATGTTTAGGGTCACTTATGTATACTATTATATCATCTGTGAATGATACTTTGACTTCTTCCTTTCCAATTTGTATCCCCTTGAGTTGTCTTATTACTCTAGCTAAAACTTCAAGTACTACCTTGAATAGATATGGAGAGAGTAGACAACCTTGTCTTGTTCCTGACGTTAGTGGAATTGTTTTGAGTTTCTCTCCATGTAATTTGATGTTGGCTCTGGGCCCGCTGTAAACTACCTTTATTATGTCGAGGTGTGTCCCTTGTATCCCTGATATCTCCAGGACTTTTTAATCATGAAAGAGTATTGGGTTTTACCAAAGGCCTTTTCTGCATCTTATCAAATGATCGTGTAGTTTTTGTTTCTCAGTTTGGTTATATGGTAAATTACATTTACTGATTTTCTTATGTTGAACCATCCCTACATCTCTGGGATAAAGTCTATTTGATCATAGTGGATGATCTTTTTGATATGTTCTTGTATTGTTTGTTTGGTTTGCAAGTATTTTATTGAGTAATTTTGCATCAGTGTTCATGAGGAAACTGGTCTGTAATTCCCTTTGTTTGTTTGTTTAGTCTTCATGTGGTTTGGTATCAGGGTAACTGTGGCCTCATAAACTTAATTGAGTAATGTTTCTTCTGTTTTTATTTTGTGAGATAATTTGAGGAATATTGGTGTAAACTCTTCTTTGAAAGTCTGGTATAATTCTGTACTAAAACCATCTGGCCCTGGGCTTTTTTTTTTTGGTTGGGAGACTTTTTTTTTTCATTCTCCATGAATATTTATTGAGTGCCTGAACTCTTTATAACACAGAGAAAATGAGTTCCCAAGTCCATGACTGTAGTTTCCAGAGCCTCCAAATTGATTCCCCATTGAAGGCAGAACATATACAGCTAGATAGGAATGCTACCCGAGGGACAGAAGATATGTGTGGTCTTATACCATTAGCCTTGTACAGCTCTCCAACCTACTGACTTTTTTAATGACTGCTTCTATTTCACTAGGGGCTATGGGTCTATTTAAATTGTTAATCTGATGTTGATTTAACTTTGGTAAGTGGTACCTATCGAAAAAATTATCCATTTCTTTTAGATTTTCCAATTGGTGGAATACAGGGTTTTAAAGTATGTCCTCGTGATTCTCTGGATTTCCTGGGTATCTGCTGTTACGTTTTCCTTTTTTTTCTTCTGATTTTGTTAATTTGGATATTCTCTTTCAGTCTTTTAGTTAGTTTGGATAAGGGTTTGTTTATCTTGTTGATTTTCTCCAAGAGCCAACTCTTTGTTACATTGATTCTTTGTCCTGTTCTTGTTGTTTCTATTTTATTGATCTCAGTCCTCAGTTTGATTATTTCTTGTCATCTACTCCTCTTGGGTGTGCTTGCTTCTTTTTGTTCTAGAGTTTCAGGTGTGCTGTTGAACTGTGAGTATGAGATCTCTCCATTTTTTTTAATGTAGGCACTTAGTACTATGAACTTTCTTCTTAGTACTGCTTTCATTGTGTTCCATAAAGTTGGTAGGTTGTGTATTCATTTTCATCGAATTCTAGAAAATCTTTATTTTTTTCTTTAATTTTGTCTTGATCCATTTTTTTTTCATTCAGTATAAAGAGTTGTTTAGTTTCCACAATTTTGTAAGCTTTCTTTTGTTGTTGAAATCCAGCTTTAATCTGTGGTGGTCTGATAAGATTCAGGGAGTTATTTCAATTTTCTTGTATCTGTTGAGACTTCTTTTGTGTCTGAGTATGTGGTCAGTTTTGATGTGTATGTGGTCAAGTTCCATGAGGTACAAAGTAGAAGGTATCTTCTTTTGTGTTTGGGCAAATGTTCTATAAATATCTGTTAGGTCCATTTGGTTTATAACATCTGTGAGGTCCAATATTCTTCTGTTTAGTTTTTGTCTGGATGACTTGTTGGGTATTGAAGTCTGAGAGTAGGGTATTAAAGTCGCCCACTATCAGTGTGGGAGATATGTGATATAAGGTCAATATATGAAGGTCAATATGTGATATAAGCTATAGTAGTGTTTGTTTTACAGACTTTGATGTCCTTGTGTTTGGGGCATAGATGTTAAGAGTGGAAATGTCATCTTGGTTGAATTTTTCCTTTGATGAGTATGTAGGATCCTTCCTGTCTCTTCTGATTAGTTTTAGCATGAAGTCTTTTCATCAGTTATTTAAATGACTACACCAGTTTGCTTCTTGGGTCCAATTGCTTGGACTATCCTTTTCCAACCCTTTACCTTGAGGTAATGTCTATCCTTGATGTTGAGGTGCATTTCTTATTTTAAATTGATAATTAGTAATTAGATGTATCTATTGGATTCAATGGGATATTTTGATGTTTACATATAATGTGGAAATATTAATATTACATATTACATTATCCCATATATTTGAAATTCTGTGTTGAGAACACAACATCAGCTCTTCACTATTTTAAGTAGACAATACATTAACTATGCTTACCATGCTATGCACTGTTCCACTAAAAGTTCCCCTCCCTGTCTAATTGAAACTTTGTAGTTTTATTAAGTATCTCCCTGTCTAAGTATCTTCTCTGTGGTGGTTTGAATGAAACTGGGCTCCATTGCCTCATATATTTGAGTGCTTGGTTCCCAGTTGGTGGAACTGTTTAAGAAGGATTTGGAGGTGTGGCCTTGTTGGAGGAGGTGTGTGACTGGGAGTGGGCTTGGAGGTTTCAAAAGCCCACACCAAGCCCAGTTCCCCTCCCCTCCTCCAGCTTTGGGATAAGATGTAAGATCTCAGCTACTGTTGCAGCACCATTCCTGCCTGCCTGCTGCCACACTCCCTGCCATGATGGTATGGACTCACCCTCTGAAACTGTAAGCAAGCCACCAATGGCATGCTTTCCTTTACAAAAGTCCTGTTGGTGGTACTCTTCTCAGCAGTAGGACAGTAACTAAGACTCTCCCCACCCTTGTCTTTCCCCATCCTCCAGTGATGACTCTCTACTCTCATGGGTTTGACTTCTAGAATCAGAGAAAACCATGCAATATATTTGTACTATTTCATTTTGCATAAAATCCTCCAGGTTTAAGGATGACTGGACGGCTACTCACAACACCAGGGAGGCTACCTGGAAAACAGGACCCCAAGAAAGGCACTGGGATCGCCCAGTGACGGAGAAATGGATGAGATCTACATGAACAGTCTGGATGTAAGTGGGGGTAATGAGGGGCGAGGGGCGAGGGAAAGAGAACTTGGGGGAGCGGGAGATCCCAACTGGATCAAGAACAGAGAGGGAACACAAGGAATGTTCATGGTAAATGAAGACCACATGAGAATAGGAAGAAGCAAAGTGCTAGAGAGGCCCACAGAAATCCACAAAGATGCCCCCACAATAGACTGCTGGCAATAGTCGAGAAATAGCCCGAACTGACCTACTTTGGTGATAGGATGGCCAAACACCCTAATTGTCGTGCTAGAAACCCCATCCAATGACTGAGGGAACTGGATGCAGATATCCACGGTCAGGCCCCGGGTAGAGGTCCGGGAGTCCAATTGGCGAGAAGGAGGAGGGTTTATGTGAGCAAGAGTTGTTGGGACCAGGGATGGATGGAACACAGGGACGAGTGGCCAAACGAATGGAAACACATGAACTGTGAACCAATGGCTGAGGGGCCCCCAACTGGATCAGGCCCTCTGAATGGGTGAGACAGTTGATTGGCTTGATCTGTTTGGGAGGCATCCAGGCAGTTGGACCGGGTCCTGTGCTCAGTGCATGAATTGGCTGTTTGAAACCTGGGGCTTAGCAGAGATGCTTGGCTCAGCCTGGGAGGAGGGGACTAGACCTGCCTGGACTGAGTCTACCAGGTTGATCTCAATCCTCAGGGGAGTCTTTGCCCTGGAGGAGATGGAAATGGGGGGTGGGCTGGGGGGAGGGGGCGGGGTGGGAGGGGGGAGAATGGGGGAATCCATGGCTGATATGTAAAGTTAAATTATATTGTAAAATAAAATAAAATAAATTAAAAAAAGAAAATTAAAATCTCGCTTTCTCTTTTCTTATGCATGATTTTTTAAAAAAGATGTTACTTTACTAATATTTCACTTTTCTTTTGGTTTGGTTCAATAAAAGATTCCTGTGCTATTTCTATTATTATTACCAAATTTTTGTGCATTACATTCAGATAAAGATTACATAAATATTTATGTATATTTTATTTTATTAATTTTGTATTGTTACATAATTTTATGTACAAATCTTGAAATATAAATCTATATCTGCATACATGTAGAAATAGTTTGAAATAAACTGGGAATCTTACACTATTATGATTCCAAATGTTTGATAATTGTACCAACCGGAGTCATTAAGTAATCATTCTTATGAAGTTGAAATACTTAATTTAGCATTGTCTTTTGGACTTTTTATTCTCTTTTATTAATAATATACTAATGCTAGAATATTATTTTTTAAAGATGTGTGATAATATTTGTAAACATCTATTGATTTTATTGATAGTACTTTCTATTAATGTCATGAAGTTGTAGTGGGCATTCATTGTATGAGAGAGGAAGTGGCAGGCTCTACAGAAATCTGCCTTAAGGCCACATTTTCATACAGAAGATAATCACGGGATATAATCAAGTTTACATGAACTCTATTGATACATAGAACAAGGAATGCTAACCAAAGACCTAAAGATAGTCAATATGACAAAACTTGTATGGGAGGTAGGCTTGGGAATAGATTTAAGCTAGAAAGTTAGTAATAAGTAAATTAGAAGGGCCATCTTTCTCTGGAAGAGATAAGCACAATCATGTGCAGATTCCTAAGATAACAGATGGAGATGGAGTATTTTGCAAATGCAAAGACCACTGGCTTGGCTAGAATAGAAAAGGCACAGCCGGGAGACCACAGGCAGTCTGGTCCAAGGATCATACTGTTCATAATTTAAGTCCTATTCAAAGAATTAAAGAAAATATAAACAAAAAGAAGCCTACTGAGTTCACTTTTTCAAGAGAGAGACACTATGGAGTTAGTATGGCTTCAACATAAAGGATTAACTTGGTGGAAACAAAATGCACACAACCCCCCACACACACATAATTAAACACAAATCTTAAAACAATTAAAAAAAATCAGTTGCAAAGATGTTAAAATTAATATACAACCAAGTTATTCTATGCTGATAGGGACAAATGGCCCAGCAAACTAATGCAGGTGGTACAAGTTTATGTCAGATGATAAATGGTTCAAAGGTTCACATGTAAAGCCATGAGCTTGTAGAAACTGCTGAGTGTATGTGGAGTGGCTGGTGAACAACAGGTGAGCTCTTTCAGTCTCACTGAAAAAAAGGCCTTTCTTATGACCTAAAATTCAAAGCCCACCAAAACAGCAACAAGTGTTTTTTCTGGTAAAAATGACCTGACTGTAGTAAAATAACCATGGTAAGGAGACTGCGGAGGTGTCTGGAAAAGCTCTTGCCAGGCCAATACTAGGACTGGAACTTGCATCTATTCTACCTATAGAGACAGCTGGTTGTAGCAATTCTCCCTTGTCGTCCAAGTTGCAAGTTCAATGAGAGACCTTATCTCAAAACATAAAGTGGAAAGCAAGAGAGGACACTGAACTTCACATCATCCTCTAGCTGCCCCATACACACACGCATACACCAAATATGTACACATGAAATCCCTACATTAAACACCGAAAACCAAATAGCAAACTGGGGAAAGCACACACCATAGCTTACCTTCCTCTTGTATAAAGGGTTCTTATTGATTGGTATTGGAAAGAAACAACATAAACACAGGAAAAGACATTATGGGGAAACAAAAATGCAAATGGTACTGAAATAAATGAAAACACATTGATTTCACTCAAGACACTACAGTAATCAATTAAACTGAGAGTACCCACTTCAGCTGTTTATAATAAAATTGCTGTAATAAAAAAAATCCTCCAGGTTTATCCATGTTTTCCCAAATGACAGAATTTCCTTCTCAATTGAGACTGAACAGTATCCCACAGTATAAATACATGTTTTCTTTTCCACTCTATTAATCTGGACAGATTGCTTTTATATCTGGCTACTGTGAATAATGCTGCAGTGAACATGGGCACAGATATGGCATACTGGTATCATTCTCTTTGCAGATATTCCTCCCAGGGATTGCTGGGTCAAACAGTAATTCTATTTGTATCTGAGCATCATCTATCTTGTTTGCCTTATAAACACACTAATCTACATTCTTCTTAATAGCGTGCTTATTCCACTTTTTATTGTCCATCTTTTCAATAATTAGTGTGATTGTTAACATTCATTGCTAACATGGCTGGGTTCGGAATCACCTAGGAAACAGACCTTCCTGTCTGTGAGGGTGTTTCCAGAGGGGTTTAATTGAGTGGAAGACCCACCCTAAATTTAGCTTCCTCTGTTCATTCTCTGTGCTGCGTCCTGAAGGGAGTGAGCTGAGTGTAGGCCTTCCTCTGACTCCATCCATCTTTGTCCTCCTCCCACCGCGGTTCCTCGGCCCTCACAGACTGTGTCTCACGTTTAAATCACAAGCCAGTTTCCTGCTTAGGTTGTGCTTCTCTGGCATCATGTCACGGCAACAGAAAGGGTAACTGATACAACAGGCATTCTAACAGGTCTGAAGTGACGTCTCATCATTATTTCAACTTGTAGTTCTGAGATAATTGAAGATGAAGAGCTACTTTCAGGTGTCCATTGTCATTTGTATGTCTTCTTTGGAGAAGTGCCTGTTGAGGTCACTTGCTTATTTTTTATTTGGTTAGGTTGTTTTCTTGCTATGAGTTGAGTTCTGTGTTCATGTGGGACATTAATTATTCATTCAATGTATGGTTTGAAACTATTGTCTCTTAATTTGTGAGCTATCTCTTTATCCTGTTATTCTGTGCTAAAATATCTATAATATGGTTTATATCATATATAAAATATATTCTAGTTTGCTTTAATTTCATTTGTTGTCTGTTTTCACATTGGTTACTTGTTTTCTTGGGTTTACAGTCCAAAAGAATCATTTTCCAGAACTGTGTAGTGTGGTTTTACCTTATTTCTTTCTGGTAATCTTTACATTTTTTCACCTTATATTTAAGTCTTTAACCCAGTTTGAATTGATTTCTATAAGCAGTGTGTGAGATGGGTCAGATTTCTTCTGAACATGGCTATCTGACTATCCTGACTCCTTTGTTGAAGAAGCTGTCCTTTCTCAGGTGTGTGTCTTTGCTACCTTTTTGACAATCAATTGTCATAACTGAATAGCTCCATATCTGGGTTTTCTGTCCTATTTTCAAGGGCGGCATTTATGTTCTATTTTTTAAAATTTTCAGTATAATGCTGATTATAATAACCTGTATTGTATTTTGAAATTAAGAATGTAATGCCTCTGGCTTTAATTTTTTTAATTGCTTTAGCTATTCAGGGTATTTTGCAGTTCTATATAAATTTTATGTATTTTTATTTATATAAAAATGACAATTTTTGGTAGGTAGGTAATTTGTAAGTCATTTTAGATTAGCACATTAATTCTTCTGATCCAGGAACATAAGATATATTTTCTTTGGGGGAGTATATCATTTTAATTTCTTTCATCAGTGTTTTTTAGTTCTTAGTGTACATATTTCAATTCTTTGTTTAAATTTGCTCCCAAAGAAAAGCTTTGTGCACGCTAAATAAGCATTCTGCCACGTTAGCAATATTCCTAATTCCATATTTTTATCCTATAGGCTTTGCTTTTATCTACAGAAGCATTTAAATTTCATGTAATTCCATGAAATTTTGTTGTTGTGGCCTGTACTTTGAATATGATACCAACATAGTCATTAGATATTATTTCCTATCTGTGCTTATGAAAAAAAGAAAAACAGAATTTGCTATAACATGCTAGTGGATGACTACAGAATACTACTTACTTTGATAAGAAATCCTGGAGGCAGCAAATTTGGATGTATAGCCATCATTTGGAATTCATGAGGAACTGATTCTAGGACACCTGGAATAGCTCAATTCTTAGACTTTCAGGTGCCTCATATAAAATGGCATAACTGTATATAACCTGAACACTTTGTCTAGATGACTTAAATAACCTCTAGGCTACTTATACAACCTAATATAACGTTAGTACCACATAAACTGCTGCTATACTGTTGTTTAGCAACATGACAAGGAAAAGGTATGCGTATATTTAGTACACACACACTCATCGCAGGCATAAGTAGATGATGCCTGAATGAGAATTGAAGTCAACAGTACACAAACAAGGAGCCATAGCAAACACAGATCTGTGAAACGGCAGGAGGCTACAGCAGGAAACACCACACATCACCTCACTGACTTTAATTCAGTCATCAGTGTGGTGCTTGGCAGGCAGTACATCCAAATTTTTCATTTTGGAACTTTCCAGAATCTTTCTAACAGTTCAATTCATGACTGGCTGAATCCACAGGTGTGGGACCCATGAATATGCTGGCTGTAGTGGGTAGCCATTCCAGCTTTGGTCTGGAAGTTCCAACCCCCATTGAGGCTTTGGTAACTGTCACGCCTACAAGGCGGGGCCAAGGGAGGGCCCTGAAGACCCGAGATCAGGATGCGCAGCTGGGAGCCAGACGCTAGAGGTAGACCTAGGAGAGTTCTCCAGAGAACATCGCAGGACTACCCTGAGTCTTTCCCAGAACCCTCAACCTACCTATCCCTTCATTTGTAAGTTACACCATTAAATAAATCTCCTTTTAACTACGTGGAGTGGCCTTAATAATTTCACCAATAGCTGGCTATAGCTTATGTTTAGGGAAGGAAGGTGTGTTAGGGATGGAAGGCATGGTTTTAAACCTGTCGATTGTGAGGGGCCTCTGATTCATCCAATGGGAACACGCAGTCAGTGACCGTAAGCATCACTCTGGAGAATGGGTGAATCAGTTTTGGAAACCGATGTGCTAGTGATTTGTAGTTACCAGTTAATCCACACAACGCAATCTTTACTGGTTGCTTCTCAGCTTCTCAAGCTTGAACATTTTCTTCTCCCATGCTACTTCTTTGCTCTCGGTCTTTTCTTCCATTTTATATTTTCTTTTATTTGTTCACATTCTGTCTTCATCTTTTCCTGCTTTCTCATTTTCCTTCACTCTCCTTACATTCTGCTAATACGCAGCCAAACATTGGGTGGTGAGAGAGCCCAGGTTGGAGATTTCCATCAGGCCCCTCCTGGTAAGAGCTTGGAAACCCGGTAGAAGAGGGGGAGAAGGATTGTGGGAGCCAGGGGCGTCAAGGACACCACAAGAACACGGCCCACAGAATAACTTAAGCCGGACTCATACCGGCTCCAGAGACTGAAGCCACAAACTCAGACCCTCCATGGGTCTGTGCTAGGTCCCCTGCATATATGTTGTGGTTGTGTAGCTTGGTGTTCTTGTGGGAGTCCTAATGGTGGGAGTGGAGGTGTCTCTGACTCTTTTGCCTGCCCTTGAGACCCCTTTTTTCCTACTGGATTGCCTTGTCTAACCTTGATAAAAGGGTTTGTGCCTGTTCTTATTGCATGTCATTACGCCTTGTTCAGCTGATGTCTCTGGGAGATCTGCTCTTTTCTGAAGGGAAAAGGAGGAGGAGGGTCTGGGTGTAGCTGTAGTTTTCCTGGTCCTGCCTGGCCCATGCATGTGTTCTGGCTAAAAGCTAAAATCCAGCCACGTCCTCCAGCTTAAGCCGATTCAAACCCAAGCTGCTAGCTGCTCTGGCCCCTTTAAGCCTGAGCTGCTAGAGTTGGTGATCTGGCTGCAAGTAGCTCCAGCTGCGTGTACCTACATACTTGTTGCTATAGTCGAGTGCAGCTGGACCCATTGCTCCAGCCAGAACTGGGGCCTGTAACCCCTGCCCTGTGAGGTCGCCAACAGTTTTTTAATGAATTCTTGCCATGTTGGGCACCATTTATAGCTGGAGTTATCTTCAGTCCCTCCCGGGCCCACAGCTGTTCAGACCCACATAAACACACAGAGATTTAAATTACTTATAAACTGTATGGCTGTGACAGGCTTCTTGCTATCTCATTCTTATATCTTAAATTAACCCATTTCTATTAATCTATAAGTTGCCACATGGCTTGTGGCTTACCGGTACTTTACATCTTACTACTCATGGCAGTGGCAGCTGGCAGCATCTCCTGAGTCAGCCCTCCTGTTCCCAACATTCTCCTCTTTCTTTGTCCCGCCTATACTTCCTGCCTGGCTACTGGCCAATCAGCACTTTATTTATTAACCAATCAGAGCAATGCATTCACAGCGTGCAGCTATCCACAGCAGTCTGGGGGCGAGGGGAGAGGGAGGACTAGAGGGAGGAGAAGCCGTGGTCAGGATGTACTGTGTGAGAGAAGAATAAAAATGAGAATATATTATGCAAAAGATGTATTGCTCATATGTAATAATGATTATTTATGAAAAGGTGCAATTTGGCATAATATATGTAAAATAAACCTCAGAGAAAAGAAATTTATTAGAAATAAGGAATAGAAAGGTAAATAATTTGCCTCTGCTTAGATTAAGGACATCTATTCATCTTCAGACATCATTAAATGTGACAACACAGCCATGTTTTACAGAGCTCAGCCATGCTGCTTTGTAGTTCTGCTTGTTCTTCTGGATTACCCAGAAAAGCCTGACTTTCCTGTTTCTTCTTTCAAGGCCTTTCCGAGGCATGCTTCCCTCACACTTTCATCTTCCCTAACACTGGATTTCACTTTCTCTAAGTGCCCCTCCTCACCAGGTGGCTGCCAGCTGCCACCTGCCTGACCTCCACACCAGCCTAACTCAAGCAGCATGGCTTATTCCTTCTTGTCTTAGTTAGGATGCTGTTGCTGTGAAGAGACACCATGACCACAGCAACTCTTATAAAGGAAAACATTTAACTGGGGCTGGCTTACAGTTTCAGAGGTTTAGGTCATTATTATCATGGTGGATGGCATGGTGCCATGCAGGCAGACATGGTGCTGGAGAAGGAGCTGAGAGTTCTACATCTGGATGCTCCACAGGCAGCAGGAAAAGTCACTGAGCCACTGGCCTGACTTGAGCTTCTGAAGCCTCAAAGCCCACCCCCAGTGACACACTTCCTCCAACAAGGCCACACCTACTCCAGCAAGGCCACACCTCCTGGTAGTGCCAGTCCCTATGGACCTATGGGGGTCATTTTCTCTTAAACCACTATACTTCTTGCCTCCATTCTCTTCCTTTGAGTGGCTGCTGGGATGTATAGCTTGCCTGCCCTAGAGTTTTTTTTTTTTTTCTTTAACACTAACTAATAAAATTGTCCTCGTTGAGAAAAAAAAAGTGATGTGAGACAATATTAGAAAAACAATTAGATGAGCAAAAGACTTGGGCTTAGAAAAAAAAATTTTATTTGTTTGTAAATTAATGAAGATAAAACTGGAATAAAAAGGATGTAGGCCAAAGACGGGTAAAGCTTTTCTATGAGGAGATATATAAAAGCTATGAATGTATGAATATACATATCTTCACTGGAAACAGCAAACGTAAAACTAAGAGCACAATGAAGCAGGGTTTTCTGTCCTCAGGTTGGCAAACATTAACACACTGGACAGTATTAAATGTCTGTTGAGAAATCCCCCACGCTCCTGTCAGTGACCTAATTAAACTCATTAGGTCACACATGCACGTGCTGACACACACGCATGACACACCAAGACATGAAAGTAGGGGTAATAGTTGGGGAAAGGGAATCAATAGGAGGGAGACAAGAGAAGTAATGGGGTGAGTATGACTTAAATACATTATGTACACATATGAAAAATTCCATAATGAAAGCTATTATTATGTATAACTTATATACACTTTAAAAACTTTCTAAACAAATCTCTCATGTATAACTGATGGAACTGTGAATCAATGTTCCAGGAAACAATGTGATATTATTAAGTTTAGCATTTGTCAACATGGAAATTGGGCTTCTACAAAACACCTTCAAAATACTCTCACATATTTGCTGCTTTTAGCAGGATTAATTATAGCAGCAGTAGCTTGATACAGTACGAGTAACTGAACGGAGGAGAATGAGTGAGTTATAGAGGTGAAGATTAGTGAACTAGAGCTGCAAGGTCTATGTGAATTAATTGTTAAGAATATAATATTTGCTCAAAAATCAGACTACAGAATTTAGTATCAACTATACTAATTATAAAACCATGGATTTTCACAACATGTTGTTTAGGCATATGTCCATGTTACAAAAGTCTCATGTGCATAAGTTTCAAACTAGCATTTGTCCTGGGAATTGAGATTTCCTGAGGCAACTGGGAGAATATAGCAGACAGATAGCTGCTGTGCTTAATATCAGTAGTAAATAGTTCATTTTATTTGTATTTATAATATATGCATGGATTATGTATTACATGTTATATTGTCATATTAATAAAAATGAATAAAATACAGAATTGATAGCATCAGGATCAGAATGTGTATCCATCTCAGTTATCAGACCAGCTGTCATGGAATCCCAGAGCTTGTGGCTCAAGTTACCCTTGTGTGGTGGTATTGTGTTCCCCAAAATATTGTGTACCTTAATAAACTTATCTGGGGTCAGAGAACAGGACAGCCACAATATTAAACATGAGGTTAGGCAGTGGTAGCACACGCCTTTAATCCTAGCTAGCATTCCAGAGACAGAAATCCCTCTAGATCTCTGTGAGTTCAAGGCCACATTGGAAACGGCCAGGCGTGGTGACCCACACCTTTAATCCCAGGGAGTGGTGGTAGAAAGGAGAAAAGTATATAAGGTGTGAGGACCAGAAACTAGAGGCATTTGCCCTGGAGAGGCATTTGCCCTGGAGAGGCATTTGCCCTGGAGAGGCATTTGCCCTGGAGAAGCATTTGGCCTGGTTAAGCTTTCAGGCTTCTAGCAGCAGTTCAGCTGAGACCCATTCTGGATGAAGACTCAGAGGCCTCCAGTCTGAGGAAAGAAGACCAGCTGAGGAACTGGCAAGGTGAGATAGCTGTGGCTTATTCTGTGTCTCTGACCTTCCAGCATTTATTCTGTGTCTCTGACCTTCCAGTGTCCGCCCCAATACCCGACTCAGGTTTGATTTTATTAATAAGACCTGTTAAGACTCATGCTACACCCTTGCTTAACAGTGACCCCAAAGTGCAAAGGTAGCAATGCTAGCGATTTATTGCAGCGTGTTGTTATTATACTTCATTACTGTTTATTATTGTTGAGGTCTTACTGAGCCTAATTTATAAGTTAAACTTCACCAAAGGTTTGTCTGCATTTGAACCAAACATATAAGGTTTGATGCTTTATATGGTTTAGACATGTAGTGGGGATATAGGAAGTCAGTCTTCAGAACAATAAGGGACTAACGCATATGTTCTGGGGCTATCAAGTCTACTGCTTTTGACTTATGCTTTTGACTAAGTTCTTTTGCCAAAGTTCCCTAAATTGTAAAATGGGGTAAAGAGAATAATCTTCATAGAATTTTTGTATTCAGTGTATAACATTTTCAGGACCTTATTTCCTGAGCCTGATTATATTCTTTTAGGTTTCTGAGAAAGGGTCTTGCAGTTCAGGCAATCCTCCTGCCCGAGTTTCTCTAGTGGAGGTATTATTGTTGTGCACCTCACTACCTAGCTTCCAATTACATTCTTGGTTAATAGACTTGTTTTCCGATATGCCATCACTTCACAGTACAGGTCATTTTAAAAAAATCTTAGATTGTTATTATAAGTAGGTAATGTCATTATCTCTATTTTATAGACCAGAAAACTGATAAATAGAAAGTTTTATAATTGGTACAAGTTCTTTTCTTTACAAGTTCTTTCTTAAGCACACATGCCTGGCTCTGCATGATTCCAAGTCCTGCTACCTACCAGCAGCCCACGTTTTACTTGACCAGGCCAACCTTAGCATGGCAAGGAGAGACTGGCATGCTGTGTGGTAGTCACTGTTTTTATGTTTCACACTTATTTCTTACATCTTCAGGTGACATTGCTTAGCGCTCTATTCAAGGTTGAAATGTGCATTCAGCGGTGTTTTGTTGAGCCAAACATCAGTACAAAGTTATTTTGACAGAAAATAAAACCACTTCTGTTTTTCTCACTGCCCTTTGCCCTGGTAAGGAGTAACTGTGAGATAATGATATTCGTAGAACCTGTGGTTGGCAAGCCCCCCAGGTGTGCTTTGATTGGACTGGGCTCATTCTCCCAGTCATGAGAATCTCTCCTCCCTGAAGCATCTGTAGTGTTAACAGCCCCGGTTCTGATTGGCCCAGCAATTTCCCAGGATGAGACTAATTGGCCAAGCTAGGAAAGTACTGACAAATGCGTTGGCCACAGTGGAAGCAAAGCAACCTTTCCTGCTTAGGTTTTTGCTTTCCATCTTGCTCCAAACTGGGTGGAGGCAGAGACAGTTGGCTAGCATTTCCACAGTACCACCCATCACAAATCTGAAGACTGTTTTCATGTCCTTCTCATTTTCCTCTCTGGGCTGATGGGCTTTTTCTACGGACTCATATCACCCTGAATATTGCACTCACCGTTCCCGGGGTATGGGAAAGGGAGGATTGAAAGGCCCTGCCCCCAAGGAATTAAAGATGCTTCCAGTTCCTTTCACCTTCGCCCACAGGCCTTGTTTCTCAACCCTTTAATTATCTGTATTGATTTGCTTTGAACACTGGGCAAATTCACAATGTCCCCTGTGATTTGTGGAGACCAGAAATGTGCATAAGATTTAACTGTTAGGTGGCTGTGTCCCATGACATAAAGTAAGATCTCATGGGGCTCTGAGGACCTGCCACTACTACTTTTATACTCATTTGCAAAGTTTTATTTGCAACCTCTTGAAACCATTATCATGCTGTTGTGGATTCCAGCTTGCCGTGCAGAGGTTTATGACTCTGGTGATGTGGCTGGAGTTGAGATGGAATCTTCATTACAAGAAGTAAGACTGTCCTCAAATGACTCTGCTGTTTATTAATCTTGGAGGTTTAACATTTTAAAACTATGCTTGATCTGGTGTTTATAAATAGTTTTCACAACAAAAATATGGGCTGCATATATTCCATAATTTTAATCATCTGCTCCTCAAATTTGTCATCTGCCTTTTATTAAGTTGCACTTAAAGTACTTTTGCTAGGGGAAAAAAATCACCCTTGCCAATTGCTCTCTCACACATGTTAGTTTAGGAATTCAAGCTCATGTCATTGTGACCTTGTTTCTTGATTTGAATCTTTTCACTATTTAAACATAGGAAATATTTTCTTGGAACAGGTGTTTTGAAATATCTGGGGAACAGCTTACAAAAAATGAGTTGGCTTTGTGCTTCTCACTCAGGCCCTGGAAATACTTAACCATTTAGTATTTTGTTTTTGAAATACTGTGTCATTAATGGTCTAGACACCACAGACAGCTGTTCAAATTCAATCCAAGTGTGCCTGGTTTCTGCCATATTTATTTATCATGTCCAGCTAAATCTGGGTAATCTTGGCTTGAGTCCTTAACGGGGGATTAGATGGTACCACTTGTTGATTTTACTTTCTTTCAAAGTCCAAACCAATGTAAAGTTTTCTACAGGAGTTTGATTATTAGCTTCATGAAAATGGTTTTAGTCATTTTTAAAATTTGCTGTTCTTTATAGAGCAGCCAGTCAGCCTCGCCAAAAATTTAGGGGAAATGAATTTTTTAAAAGGATGTAAATGGAAGTTTACTTTGAAATATGAACTCTTAAATAGAGAAGTTTGTGTTCCCCACTTCCCTGCTGCTCTCAGTGTATGCTGCCACACAGAAATCTATAGCTGCCTTTACACTGAGGACACTAGGTAACTTGAATTGTAGACATATGGAAAAACATGTTTTTTTTCTCTTGGTCATTAATACTTAATTGTATACATTTATTTAAAGTTGGTGATGACAATAAAGTCTATGTTTCTTCCTAACTATGGTTTGGTAGTTAATTTATCAAAAGAATAGTAAAATTTGAAATATACTTCCATGGCACACAATCATGAAAACACTGAACTTTTCTGAGTGGCTTTAAATTTAAGAATAATATTTTTACATTGGCATTGAGTAATTTGCTTACATTTGCCTCCATAGCATGAATAGTTATGAACGTATCCATATATTAGAACAAGATTATGTGCTAGCCTTTCATCACTGTGACAGAAACGCCTGAGAAAATCAACTTACAGGAAGAAACACTTACTCTGGCTGACGGCTTTAGATATAGCAGCTTGATCCCACTGCTCTGTGTGGTGGTTTGGAAGAAAAAGGCCCCTATAGGGAGGTGTGGCTTTGGTGGAGTATGGGGCCTTGTTGGAAGAAGTGTGTCACTGTGGGGGTGGGCTTTGAGATCTCCTTTGCTCAAGCCTCAGTGTGGTACACAGTTGCTTCCTGTTGCTTGTGGATCAAGATGTGGAACTCTCAGCTCCTTCTCCAGCACTGTGTCTGCCTGCACACTGCCAGGCTTTCCACCATGATGATAATGGACTAAACCTTTGAAAGTGTAAGGCAGTCCCAATTAAATGTTTTCTTTTGTAAGAACTGTCATGGTCATGGTGTTCCTTCACAGCAATAGAAACCCTAACTAAGATACTATGTGCCTGTGGCAAGACAGAATATCACAATGGGGGTGGATATGGTAAGGCAAAGAGGCTCATCACATGGGTCCAGTTGAAGGGATGCATTTAGATATAAGATATGGTCTCTAAGGACATGTCCCCCAGGACTAAATCCTCTTAGCTACATCCCACCTAATAAGTCTCCATCACCTCCCAATAGCCCATCAAATTATGAACCAATTAATGAATTACTCCACTGAGAAGGTCAGCCTGTATGATCCAGTCACATCCCAAAGTTGGACTTCTGAACGACTGCTTTCAGGAGCTTTGGAGGAACATTCCATACCCAGACCATAACAGCTTATTTTGAATAAAGTTTTGTAAATACCATGGTTCTACCTGGCTTTTAATGGTCTCAGTGACTTAGTCCCTCCTTGTTCTTGACCCAAGTCCTTGTGTATGACTGATTAAAATTGAGCTACGCTTATAATATGACAGGCATAGAATATGTAACAATGCATAAAAGATACAAATATCTCTGCCCTTGGAATGTTTCTGTAGATCATGACCATGATAAATGAGCGCAGTGACTAGAATATATGGTACATATTTGGAACAGACTGCACTGTGGAGATCAGAAACAAAGAAGACATAGTATTGGGCAGATATTTCAAGCAGGCCCAAACTTATTAAGAAGTTTAAATCCATCTGC
>CABHPQ010152919.1:0-19410 GCA_902168405.1 Peromyscus aztecus | reverse complement strand
ATGTTTTTGTGTTGAAGTCTCTATCAGTTTTCTGCAGGGAATCATGACCAGGCCTAACAGCAAATTTGAATTCTCCAGAAAGATGATGGGGCCCCACAATGATGATTCTACATGGACAATAATAATACCACTAAGCTGACAAACATCACCCAAACATCAGCTTTGGACTACAGAACAATTTCGAGATGGCTGGCTGAGATGATCCAGCCTCACAGACTATTTGAGTGATGACTTGAGATAAGCCCTGCACTTTTGCATTTTGCAGAGACTGGACAACAAATGATACAGCTATCTTTCCCAGGACTTGACGATTAACTCAAAATTTTTCTTTTCAGGGTTCCTTAAAGATGCCTTTACCCACAAACAGCAGGAAGCAATTTTAAGAACATAATGTCCATATTCCCAAGAGATGAGATGGGTGGTTTTTGGTCTTTCAATTGGGTTTTGGATAATTGTCATTGTTTAGGATGGTTGATTACCTGTTGTTATTGTTAATGGTCAGAAAAAAAGTTAAACAAAGGAAGTTAGTTTCAGGGTTCTTGTTTGAAAAAAAACAGGATATAGATAAGAGGTAGATTATTGAATCTTCTCTGAAAAGAAAAAAGAGAGAATATGGATATGATAAGATAAAAAGATAGATTATTGAATTTACTTTTAAAAGGCAACTACAAGTTTTAAATATTTTACATTCAATTGGATTTTTGTATATTGTATACAAATTATGTAAATTGATACAAATTTGAGGTTAATTTTGTTAGAATATACTGTACATATATTTTTAACCTTGTTCAAGGTATTGTACCTATACAGTTCATTTAACAATGTAATGCAATTTTCTAGTCCTTGAAAGTTATTACCAACTAATTAGAATAAAAAGAAATGTAAGTTAGTAATTAGTCATTACAATCAAACTTGTAGTCATAGTAGGCATGTTTTCAAGGTCAAGCAGATATATTTTAAATAGACAGGTCATCTTCAAACACTTCAGAGATCTGTAGAATATAGCATTTAAGAGATTTTAATAACACATTTTTTTCTTTTTTATGACTATGAGACTTGTCTGCTCTTGGCAGTACCAATCTACTTTAAAGAAGATGATGGACATTGAAGAAACTCCATACGGAGTTTACTTTCTTTGTGGCAAAAATTAGCCACTGGGTAAGAAAATGCCCTCACTTCATCTGCTGACAGTATGCTGTCCAAAATGGACAAGCAGGACACAAAAGAAAGAACTGCTAATCCTTGCAAAGACAAGGTAGGAAGGCTCTTTAGAAAATCCTGCTTCACAGATGAGTCTGTCAGACAAACTAAGACTGTAGATCAAAGAATGGATGCCCCAATGCCGCAAAGGAACCTAGGGTGACTGTCTAGGCAGCCAGTTGTTTCTGTCATTCCTCACATTTTTTGGAAGTCGCTTGTTTGCACTTTCTCTTTAACTAGGTTATATTATTTCCTTCTCAGATCTCTGAGGGAGTTGAAGATTAGATAGTTATTATAGTTTTCCTTGCTAACAATTTCAGAAAAGAAACTCACTAAAGAGGTGTAAAGTGTATAAGTTTGAAAGACATCAAAAGATAGTTTTGTTAATGCAATTAGGATAGAAGGTAAATTAGATACAATCCTTTGGATTCACAAAGATAGGATAGATAATCGAATATTTTCTCTGAATTTGTCAAATACAAATGTACTAGACATTGTTGATGTATTTATTGCCTGTATATATTGTATATAGTTATTGTACTTATTATATATAGTTTTTCTTATATTAGTTATAACTTTTTATTTTAGACAAAAGAAAAGGAAAATGTGGTGATATTTTATTTGTGCATCCCAATAAAGCTTATCTGAGGATCAGAGGAAAAAGCCAGCCACTATATTAAACATAGAGGTCAAGCAGTGGTAGCATACACCCTTAATCCTAGCATTCAGGAGACAGAGATTCATCCAGATCTCTATGAGTTCAAGGTCACATGGGGAACAGAGCCAGGGATGGTGTCACACACCTTTAATTTCCAGCACTATTTAACCATAGAGGTCTGGAGGTCTGTACAGAAAGATAGGAAGTGACGGCTGGGCAGAAAGAGGAAGCGATGTAGCTGGATGGAAAGAGGAAGTTAGATGGCATAGCACAGAAAGGATATAGGAGTAAGTATACAGGAAGTAGCTCTCTCTTTGGCTGAGGATTTCATAGAGGTAAGAACGTGGCTAGTTTCTTTCTGATCCTCTGATCTTGCAGTTTTCACCCCAATATATGGCTCAGGGTTTGTTTTTGGTTTTTTTTTTTTTTTTTTTTTTTTTTAGCAATAAGACCGTTTAGTAATTTGTCTTACAGATGGGTGTTGAGGGGGTTCCATAGGAAGAAGGAAACCAGGGTGTTCCACCAGTGTCTACTTAGAGCCCTAGGAATGGCACAGAGAGTGAGCAGAGGCCACAGGTAGTCAGCTATAGGACTGGGGATGAGCCTGGAGGATTGGATTTTGAGGTGAAGAGGGAAAGTGAAGACATGAAGCTCAGCTAAATGCTTTGCTGCCTACTTGCTTCTCTGGCAGGCTTGGCTGGGGATTTCCCAGGGAATGCTAGGAGAAAGCGAGGAGCGGGGGAAGCAATATCTGTATGATCTATGGAAATGGGGCTGAGAGGAAGGGGTGATTGCAGCAGAACTAAGGGAAAGACTAGAGGAGAGGAGGGAGGCGAAGATCTGCACTTGGCCTATCTACTTCCCTGGCAGTAGTGTCAGAATATTTTTATTGCAATTGCTCTTTGAGTTGCTGACTTGAGTTTCATAAAAATAATCGTTAAATGAATTTTGACTTGGAATTATCACAGCATTTCATATAACTTCTGAAATGGTCCAAAACATAGTTCCTCCATTTTGTATTTGTGATGTGACATTCTCAGCATGGATAATTATAAAATTAAAGGATCAATTGTAGATGTAACCAACCGTCTTATTAAATAAGAAACACAGAGCCAAGGTAAAGATAAAAGCCCAAGAGGTCAGAGCTAGGAGCTTACCCGCGTGCTGCTGGCTAGCTTCTTCTGCCAAGAAACCTCTCCGAAAAAGGGAGCTACTTCCTGTGCGTTTGACTTATAAAGAGTTCTGGTTCTTCCTTCTCATTGGTTGTAAACCCAACTACGTGGTTGTCTCATCACTGCCTCTCTGTACAGACCTCCAGGTCTATGGTTGGTATTGAGATTAAGGGCGTGTGTCTCCAACGCACAGAGATCTACCTAGTTCTGCTTACCAAGTGCTGGGATTAAAGGCGTGCACCACCACCGCCCTGGCTTTCCCTATGGTTTGCTAATAACTCTGACCTCTAGGCAACTTTATTTATTAACATACAAATAAAATCACATTTCAGTACAAATAGAATACCACTATAATCAAACATTTTAAAAATTTGAAAATGCTCTTTGTCCAGAAATATCAAATATTTAGCCAAGATTTAGTTCTTTTAAAAAATAGTTTTTTGAGAATGTTGTACAATGTGCTTTGATCATATTCACCCTTCCCCCAACCTCCTAGATCCACCCTCCCTTCCCTACTCATTCAAATTCATGTCCTCTTTTTTTTCAAAACCCAGTTTATGCTGCCCATATACTCTTGGATGTGGAGCCTTCTACTGGTGAGTGGTCAACCTACCCAGGGTCACAGGGCAGTTGCACATTTGAACTCCAAGATTTAATTGTTAGTGTAAAAGTAATCAAGTACATCCATCTCATTAGTATTCAAGTGGCAAAATTACACATCTATGAAAATAAGTTTATTTATGATTTACCAGTAAAGTCATATACTTGTGTAACCAGAGTTGTGTGAAAAAATCTTGGCATAGCGGAGTCATGAATTTAAAGCTTAAGGTTTAAGAAACTCTGGCCTTTTTCCCCCCTTCTTTCTTTTTTCTGTTTTGTTTTTGTTTTGTTTTTCAAGACAAGGTTTCTCTGTGTATCCCTGACTGTCCCAGAACTCATTCTGTAAATCAGACTGACTTTGAACTCAGAGATCCACCTTCCTCTGCCTCCAGAGTGCTGCCACCACTGCCTGGCAAGAAAACCTGATCTTGAACTATGACATTGTTCCCAAGACTTGAAATGCTGCAGCTACTTAGATAACTTGTTCAAAAGCCAGGGTGACTTGCAAAATAACTGATTAATACAAAAGATGACATTGAAACTTCTATTTCCATTTTTTATTGTATAGCTTCTTTTAAAATTCATATTTATGTACTAATAAAGTGCACATAGTAGTTCCATAAATGAAAACAAATGTTTATAATTAGAAGTCTTACTGAATAAGTAAAAATGATCAAAAAATTGAAAATCATGTTTTAGGAATATATGAAGTAAGGCCCAGTCCACATGAATAGCCCACATGGATGTTACTTGTGAGCTTTATGAAGATGTAATATGTGTCTACCAGTAACAGTATCTTCCCTGCCCAACACTATTTCTGGCATGGTTTCAGTAAATATTTGTTGAATAAATGAATGAATGAATCAATCAATAAATTAAAACTGGCCTAAATCAAAATAGACACTGTATTTTAAAGTATTCATCACAGTTCTATTGATAAGATCCAGAAATTAGCAGTGACAAACAAATGTCATTGAGAAATGGATTATACACAAAGTGGAATACAGCTCAGCAATGTAAAGTGAGGACCTATTCACACATTTAATAGTATGGATACATCTAAAACAAACTTACTGTAAGTGAAAAATAAATAGCAAAACAACACACACTTCTTGTGGTTGTTATGATCAAGAGATTATTTTATTTGATTTTAATATTATAATTGCAACATTCCTCCCTTCTCTTTCCTCCCTCCAGCCACCCCCTTTTCCCCTCCCTGCTCTATTTCAAATGAGTGGCCTGTATTTTGAAATAGTGCTGAGTTGGCTCTGTCATGATGCAGGGTTTTATGAACACACTGATCTCAGATGATCATAATGGCTCAGGATGGGCAGGCCGCAAATCCAATGAGAACCTCATAATTAGAGACAGACACAGAGAAGAAGGTCATGAGAGAGGAGAAGAGGCACAGATTGAAGTGATTCGACTCTACAACTGGCCTAGAGCTAACCAATCAGAGACTGGAATGAAGACTACCTCTTCCTCAGGGCTTTCAGATGAGGCACTTGCTCTCGAGGTTCTGGCCCCCAGAACCCTGAGAGTCTAAGCTACTGAGGGTTTTAATGACCAAGTGGTAGTGTTGGAGTATGACAGTCTTAGGAATTACATCCTTCCCACACGTTAAACCCTAACTCCTTTGACTCAGGCAGCGTCATGATGAAGGACCTGACTCACTGGGACTTCTCCATGGGTTGTAACAACCCAATACACCTCCCAACCATGATAGAGGGGAGCTAGACTCTAGGGCTCTGACTCCTACAGAGCCTTCTGCCCTATGTGCTACTGTTCACAGCCAGAGAACTTACATGACAAGAAAAGTTTCCCAGAAGGTCTAAAATGTGGGTGTGTTCCCAAGAATCCATGATTAACCCAAAACTGCTCTTAAAAATGTTTATAAGGATAAGCTTCTGTTTTCTCATATGTATTAACCAGTTCCTAACAAGCATCACAAGACATATTATTGTTTTATTTAGGCACCTGATCTTCTTTCTGGTAAGGGGAAAAAGGAGAAATGAAGTGTGCATGCATGTATGCGTGTGCGTGTGTGTGTGTGTGTGTGTGTGTGTGTGTGTGTATGTGTGTATGTTGTATGTGTGTATATATGTATGTCTGGGTGTTTGTGTATGTGTATGTGTGTATGTGTATGTGTGTATATGTGCATGTCTGGGTGTTTGTATATGTATATGTGTGTTTATGTATGTGTGTATGCTGTATGTGTGTATATGTGTATGTCTGGGTGTCTGTGTATGTGTATGTGTGTGTAAGTGTATATCTCTTATTTGTGTGTGTATATGTGTTTGTGTATGTGTGTTTGTGTATGTGTGTATGTGTATGTGTGTATATATGTGTATGTCTGCGTGTTTGTGTATGTGTGTATATGTGTGTATGAGTGTATATCTCTGTATTTGTGTGTGTGTGTGTATTAAAGTGCACCTTTGTCATTGCTTGAATCACCAAGCTCTCATTATGTGTATATATCTACACAAGTAAAAACATGGCTCAAGTATGTCAATCAAATTTATAAAGGCTTCAGAAAAACATTCAAATTTCCTCTTAATTAAGACAAACCATTTTTGTCTGTCATTCATCTCCTTGATTAGCCTGGGCCAACAAAATAATTTATTTAAACAATTGACTATTTAAATACCTTTTGAATTTCTTAGTGATATGTTAGTTTATCTCTAACCGTGGGTACACTCAAGAATTGCTAAACCTATATTTCTAGATTTAAAGGAGAATTTATCACTCAGAAACCTCCTCTGACCTCTCACCCTCTTACATATTGTTATTATTACTGTTGTTGTGACTGAAGCTGGACAGACTTTGAGCTTACTTCTCGCTTGCTTTCTACTACACTTGATATTAAGCATCCACAGCTACTGAGGACACAGAAGCACCAGGACTCTGTAGCCTTAATTGGATCTCACTGCCTATAAAAACTCAAAGGTAGTACTATGATGGTTAACGTTAATTGTAAACTCACCAGGGTGTAGAACCACCTGGGAGATGGGCCAATGAGCATGCATGTGGGGGATTGTTTTTATTGTGTTAATTGTGGTGGGAAGACTTTTTCACTGTGAGTTGCACCATTCTCTTGGCTGGGGTCCTGGACTGTATAAGTAAAGAAAACAGTCCGTATTCTCTGCTTTTTCATTGGGATGCCATGTGGTCAGCTGATCCGGTTGACTACCTTACCTTCTTACCACAACTGACTATACCTTGAAATTTGGGCAAAAATAAACCCTTTCCCCCTTAAGTTGGCTTTGTTAGAGTAATTCATCACAGCAACAGGTAAAGAAAGAAGACAGGCATACACCCAGGCAAATGACCTTCAATCTGTAAGTCACAAGATCCCAAAAGAAACAAGAAGATCTCATCTCATGGTGAGAAATCCAGAAAGGGAGAAGGGTTGGGAAGTTTATGGAGGTTAGAGGTGACTTTTGGTGAAGAAAAATTCTAGTAATGAGTTCAGCTGAGAACCACTTAACATTATGAAGCATCTCTTACTGGACAAGCAAGGACTGAAAACACATAACCATGCAGCCCTGAGTGAAACCTTAATAAATGTGCTGAGAAAGAAGGGAGGGGTGGACAGGAAAGGAAGCTCAATGTCTTCACATAGTGCTTGAATTCTGCTCTCAAATGACAAATCAGAGGCAGGCAGATGCACCTATAGTGTCCAGGGTACCTCATTTTTGGAATACATTTGGAAAGTCTAAGTAAACAAGTTCATTGTTGTGTGTTTTACTTCATCCATGAATTAATAGTGTATAACAAATGTGTTATAATACCAAAATGTATTATCACACAGAAAGCCCAGAACAAGGGATATTTAAGAAAAGTACTAGAGAACATAACAGAATTGTAACTTCAAAACACTGAAGTCCATAAGAAGGTAGTGGTGAAGTCATGACTGATGGGGTTCTTGAGAGAGCCCTTGGTGTCAGCTCCTGTCACCTCAAAAGGGTTTAGGTAGACTCTAAGAAATCCCATACTAGAGACTTCTTGGAATAAGTTCCAGGGGTCATATTTTAGGAATATGCTTCAAGCATAGCCTAGTTCAATGTTTTTTTTGTTTTGGTTTTTGATTTCTTTTATCAGTCTTGACGGACAGTATTGAAAAAAAATCTGCAGAAGGAGATACTGTCAGAAAGCTGTGGAGCAAAGAGAATATTCAAATCCAAAACAGAAGGAAGTTATTTCAATAATCTAAGTTGGTATTGATAAACACATGCTTTGAATTCTTCTACCCAAATATATATTTCACTAGTCTTCATTATGAGATAGTATGGAATTTGTAAGTATGGCTTTATAAGAAGAGGACATTACATCAAGATACTTAGTGCCTCTTTGTGTACAGTGTCCTGGCCACCTCAGGAACTTGCAGAGCCCCTACTCAACAGCATGTGACCATCCCATTTTCATATAATATTATAGGACCAGCCTTAATAATATACTTCCCAGGGTGCCCAAAAGAGACGCTACCATCGGCACATGAATGAATCTAGATACACAGACCTCTTTAGTCCAACTCATCTGCCACCAAAATTCTGTCCAGTTCTCTCAGGATCCGGTCTCTATCTTTCCCAAGACAGCAATACCTTCATGTTTACAATACAACATAAGAATTGCAAGATCCCCACCAGAAGCTTCCTGGCAACTTCATTTGCAACCCAAAAAGGGGAAGAAAATAAAGGCGGAGTTAGACAGGAGCTGGAACAAATCAGAGAAGGAATTTATGTGCTAGGAATATAACCTTACTGTGGTTAGGTGAAAACATTCTGAATCTATCATAAATGTGCTCAAACTACAGGTGATAGGGTAAAGAAATCTCTAAGTCGCTAAAAATAAAACTGCCACTGTTTTTCTCTGCGACCAGTTTTCTTAAGGGGGAGGCGGGGTACTAATAGCTAGTCACTCTGCATCACAGCTTGAAGCACGGGGTAAGAGGAAACCCATTTGATCTAAGAAGTTGCTCTGGGGCAGTGGAAGATCTGAATTTGATATGCACAATAAACAAAGCTAGGAAGCCAAGCAGTTGGCCTGGGAGCCAGGTTGTCTCCAAAAGGTCGTTTTACCTAGTTCAGGGGCTTCAGGCGCCTAGCAGGTGGTCTGGTAGCTGTTCTGTTCCTTGCTTGTCTTTTAATGCTTTGTTTGGGGCTGGCCCTATCTTTGGATGTGGCTAAAAGGAATATTTGCAAAAGGCAGATACCCAATTCAAATGCTAAAAAAGGGAGTCTGGAGCTCAAAGCTTGTAACCCGCAAGAATCCCATTTTAAACTTCAGTCTTCATAGTTCAACCTGAAAAAAAAAATCTTTTTTTTTTTTAAGGAGTTACCCAGTCATCTAGAACAATAGGAAACAGACTTATACAAAAAGTATGTACATTCTTATATATTGGGTTCAAAAAGACAGTTCAAGGAAGAGAGTGGTGGCCTCAGTTTACTGTAGGAAGCATGGAAGGACTAGAAGGTAGGAGGCGAAGGCCAAAGGACCACACAGAACAGCTCTAGACGCACATGATAAAGTGTGCTCTCAGTAGAGCTAATCAGCCAGAGCAGACACAACTTCCTCAGGGGCCAGGGCATCACAGGAGCCTCTGGAGAAGGAGCCACCTCTAAGGTAGAGTGCATGATAATGCTCCTCTTCCATCCTTTCTCTGAAGTAAGTGGTACAAAATAATAGACTGTCTACTATTTCCCTATTTTATATACATATACATACCCACATTATATAGGGAGATCATAGGTCCACAAGTACACCATTTCTGTAAATGATAACATTTTAAACCTCAGCAAAACTGTTTCCAAACCACTGCACTTTCTTTGGGGCAATTAGATTAAATAACATTTGTAAAGCATCTGTCACACATTAGATGTTTAATAAATTATGAGAACAAGTATTTATTACAACATTATATAGTACCTACAGAGGGAGACTGGGAAAGTTCTAAAGACCACTAGCTAGAGAAAGACGCAAAAAGAGAAACTGGGAAATGTTCTGCATGCCTTCTGAGCTAACCTCTGTAATGCAAAACTGTAGGTTCCCTTCTGATTAGCTTCAGCTTAACCAAGTGAGCCTACAGGGTACTGGTGTATGAAACTTTCAAAGAATAAAAATGTTATTTAAAAGAAGAGAAAAATTTGACTTGAATTAATGTACCACAATTCACAGATGAGTTGGGTTTCTGGTAAAAATAGAAAGCAAATATCCCAAATTAATTAAGCTTCAAAATTCCAGTGTCAATATGAATTCATAAACACACACACACACACACACACAGAGAGAGAGAGAGAGAGAGAGAGAGAGAGAGAGAGAGAGAGAGAGAGATTTGAGAGTGAATATCCTGCAGTCCTTAAGTATTTCTTTCAGATATTCTCTAAGAAGTCCTTCTCAGAAAGAGAAATTGATCATTTAATATAGCGTGCAGGCGATAACCATGACAGCTCATGCTTGATCAATAACTTCACAAATTGCTGTGTCTTTTGGTAGTTCAGCTTCTAGACTAATTCTGAACATTATTGAAATGCTATTTGAGTGTTAATGAACTAAGACTGGCAATTAAAATTTAGTTACCATAAGACCAAGTGAAAGTATACTTACCAGGGGTTCACATTATGGGTTTGCCCAATAAATCACAGCTAAGACTTTCATAACAAAAGCATTCATCTTGTAAAGAAACTTGTTTGGACACAGTGCTAGGAGAAGAAAAGCATTGGCTTGGTGTGGGTAAAGCAGAGCACACAGTTTCATTGAGGGAATGTCACCAAACACTCCAAAATTATGCACAAAAAATATTTGGATGAAACTTCACATAACTTTTCTTTTCAATTTTGAGAGCAGATGAAAGACATTTATAACACTAAAGCAATTGCTGTCACCTGATCTGTGAACTCTGTCATTTCCAAGATCTGTACAAATGTGGTGTCATGAGACCTGCTTTCTGGATCTTTAGCAATACAGGTGACAGGAGAGGGAAGAAATGAAAACTTGGTGGGAACAATGGTTCCCAGGCACGAGCAAGGCAAGTGAAGAAGGCGGGTGCAGGCAGGACGGGCGCATGGGGGAGCGGGAAGTAGAACTGTGACATTTGCTGATGAACCATATGTGCGTGGTTTGAAAGACATGACTGAATTGTTTTTGGTGCGGTATTATTCTGACATTTAGAATGAGGCAATTTTCCATTTCCATTAATGTACTGCCAAATAGAAGGGGAACTGTCGCGAATTAAAGACTAAAGAAAGCTGTTCCTCAAAGTTGTATTAAATCATTGCTGATGAACTCATTAAGAGCAAATTAACAAGGTAAATGGTACCAGGAGTATCCAGCAAGAAGCCCCAAGTGCACTGAGACAACTTCACTGTTCTAAAGGCCTAACTTATATTCAACAAATCCAGTGCATGGCACCAAAATGGGAAACCTTTTTTTTTTTTTTTTTTTTTTGGTCTCTATACATCTCTCAGTATCTTTAGAAAAGACTCCAGTTGCCTCAAAGGAAGGAAAAATGTAACATGGTATATCAGGAGACCTCAGAACAGCTAGAGGACATCAGGAGAAATTCCTCCAACCTACCTTGTTTTTCAGAGAACAGGCTAATCTTTTGCTTGCAACTCAGCTCCTTTTCTAATTGTCTACATGGAGAATGCCATTCCAAATGTACAGTTTGTTTCTTTGCTTTACTGGAAGCTAGATAGATGTGATATAGTTTTACTTTCTCATATACAGGTTGACAATCCTGTCTGTTGTCTTCAGATCCCTCTAACAGATTTCACCTTTCAGACGAGGACCTGTAATGTTTGAACAATAATGGTCCCCACAAACTCATTATTTGGTTGTTTGCTTCCCAGTTGGTGGAACTGTTTGGGAAGGATTAGGTGTAACTTTGGCAGAGGAGCTGTGGCACTGAGGGTGGGCTTTGAGGTTGCAAAAGCCCACATCGCCATTCCTAATTAGCTTTCCTCTCTTCTCTTCCCTCCTCCTCCCCCTCCTCCTCCTCCTCTTCTTCTTCTTCTTCTTCTTCTTCTTCTCTCTCTCTCTCTCTCTCTCCCTTTCTTGTGTGCTTGTGGATCAGATGTAAGCTCTCAGCTACTGCTCCAACACCATGCCTACCTGCTTGTTGCCATGCTCTCCCCATGATAGTCATGGGTTCTAGCCCACTGTGAGCCCCAAATTAAATGCTTTCTTTTATAAGTTGCTTTGGTCAATGTGTTTTGTTATGATGATGGAAAAGTAATTAAGAAAGAACCTGAGAACTAATCTGCAAGGTCCCCTGCGCTCAGCATTTAAGGATTCAAAATCTTTCTGGAGATTAGATCCTTATGCACATGGCTCAGAGAAAACCAGACTTTTCTTGTGTTATTCTAGGTTTTGAAGCTCCAGCGACAATAGGCAAGCACCAGAAAAACAAACAGGCAACAGAAGAATTCATATCACACCATGCTCTTTGTTTCATCCAGCAGCCAGACCCAGCCATTTCAATTTTGAGTTGATACCCTAGAGGTTGGCAAAGAATCTTGGACACATTAATTGATTTTTTTTTTTTTGCCTGCTCACATCATATCCTTCATTGACATTTTTATAGGTCTTCTTTCTCTCATAAAAAATAGGAACTTAAAATATCTTCATGACAGCTTGAGTCTAGACTCTACATTTTTTTCTTCCCATTGTATGGATTTTTAGGGTCAAACATGATGCTTGAAACATGGATGAATAACAACACTTTTTTTAATTGATTAGAGTAACTAATAATACATCATACATTTAAATAACAGCACACACAGAGAATCCCCCGACATAGTAATAAGTGTCATTTAAAATGACTAAGAATAAAGCCAGTGGCACCTGCCTGTGTCAGTAGATCACTAGGAGCTGAGGCAGGACAGTGGAGTTTGACACTGACCTGAGATATGTAGGTATTTTGAGGCCAGCCTGTGCTAGTCTGTAAGGTGGGAACATGTCCAAAAAGAACAAGAGAAAAAGAAAGAAAAAAAGAATGACACAATTTTTCCAAGAACACTGGGTCCTCACTTAAGAACAACACAATGGCAGCCATGTTTTAAATGTGAACTTATGTAATGAACACTCTTTCTCCCTTTTCCAATGCTAGGGGTTGAACCTACATGCCAGGTAAGATCTCTTCCAATGATCTATTCACTTGCCCCTTATTTTCTCTGTAGCCTAGGCAGTCCTGAATCTGCAACCCTCCTATTTCAGCCACCCAAGTAGCTACATTATAGGCCTGTATTACCAGGTCTGCCTTCTTAGTCATCAAAGTAAACATCACCTTCTTGACAGAAACACTCTCAGAACACATCGATAGATGCTTAAAACATTTTAATGGATTCATTTTAAACTAATAACTTCAATGGGTTCATTTGAAATTACTAAATTCTTCACATTGTAATTCCTTCATAACATTTTAAATCTCATAACCTTAAAGCCCATTTACATGTTAACTATTTATAATATAAGGTAGAGTGGAACTCTTTTTTCCAGTTTATAGATACCAAAACAAATACCTACAAATAGCCATACTTTGGTAAATCACCAATCCAGGGGAAATCTGAGCCAAGATCAAATCAATGTTTCTTCTCTAAGAAGTCAGATGTTTTCTGTTCTTTTGTTTTTTAAAACATTGTTTTTCTTTTTTTTATGCAACATCTAAGCTTTGCTTACTGAAATGGAACTAAACGTGTATATGAGTTGCTTCACTCATTCCTTAACCAAGTTTCATGGCTATTGTTCATGGCCAAATGCTCTGTAGCCAGCCCTAAAACAAGTTTTGTGGACGACAACAGGAACCCAAATGGGTTTTAATGAAAACATTGATGACCATGTATTTACCAGATTCAAAAAGTTGTAACTGCTTTAAATTAATTAAAGCCATAGCAAAAGGCTGTCAAGGGCCATGCTATCCAGCCATTTCATACTGGAAGAAATTATAAATATAAACAATATATCCAAATCAAAGCATAGGAAACCAAGATAAACCATCATTTCCTTCTAAATCAAAGAATTCCATTAGTGTCTGCTGTGGTTCATGGCTGCTTACTGATTTAATAATCCAGAGAGAAAATTGCCTTAGCAGGGGAGGAGACGGTTCTATAGAGGAAGCCAAAGCAATCTCTTTTATTTTGTCTTATTTTTCAAAATTCTTTTGAAATCACATGTCTCATAGGTGAGCCAAAAGAGTCTGATTAAACAAAATCATGTAAACAAAATAACACAAGTAATCTCATTTGAAGGTGTTCTGGCCTCAAGGGTGCATTTCCCTAGCTTCATTCCTTGACACTGCCAGCTCCAGGGCTCCTATTAAATGTCATTCCTGAAATCGGGATGCTGCTTGTAATCTAAGTGAAATCACCAAGGACCATAAATCCTCCTCTGACCTCCTTGGGGCTGAGCTCCATGCTCCATTAGGCAGCTAAGCAGAGCAGAATGAAGGCCCATCTCACCTCCATACATGCATTTCCAATGATCACCACTTTGATTCACCCTTAACAGGAGGCTTGTCGTGATGTGGACAGAGGAGACCCCTTTTAGTCACCTGACTTGATAACCAGCATCTCCATCAGTGAAACACGCCATTAGGCCCTCTGCTAATGATCTTTATGTTTTAGTTCCTGGTTTACATTTCATTACATTTGCTTACTTCAAACCACAGTAGCATTTAAATTTGTAAAGAAAATAAAGATACAGAAAAATTATTAGAACTAGATTTTTTTTTTATCTTAAAATGTATCTTTTACCTTCAAATAGTGTACCAGGGGCAGCTTCACAGCAATGTGGCTGCTTTTTCGCTAAGACTATGAATATACAAAAACCTTCCTCTGAAACTGAGCTTAGATGCTACAAAATTAAAAATAAAGATGTTTCTACTTCAAACTTTGTGGGATCCCTACAGTGCTTCTGGGGTTTGTTAGTAGCAAATGCAAATGATGAAACATGCCTACTCCCTTGGTCTCACCATTTCCTGCAGGCCATTTGGCAAAACTTGTTTTCCAACAATCTGTAAGTCCTTAGGCTGTACATAGCACATCTTGACTCCTTTCTCTGATTACAAAAGTCTTATTCTTCATTGTATAGAGTCACTGGCTATTTCCAGTATATATGATTATCATATTTGATGGAAGAGAATAGTCTAATTCCAGCTTCTTTACAGAAACACACACACACACACACACACACACACACACACATACACACACACATACACACACACACACACACATACACACACACACACCATAACTTCATGTTTGGAGACCCTTGTTTAAATTCTGACATAACAAGCTATTTTCAGCTCAGTTTCCCTGATGTCATTGCTCTTCGTTCAAGCATTGTTCAAACATTCCCATTACAAGGCTATGAATGATCACATCTTGACATCTCATCACCTGAGATCAGCAAAGGTCCTCCTAGCTATTTATTCCTATCTTTTGATAACTACTGCTGAATTCTTTCTACCCAGGCTTCACTTATCTGACACCACTAAAACAACTCCACACTGAACTTTCTAGTTAGAGTGTGCATCTTCTAATCCATGCACACAATATCTGCTAAAATACATCTTTCAGGATGGACATTCCCTGAATCCTTGTAGTGGTTTCAGACTTCCTCTAATTGTCAAGAAAGATTGCACTTTTCTTTTTTTTCTTTCTGCCTAGTCATTTGATAGCCCCCCCCCCACACACACACACCCCATACCCCAGTGAATGTGTGATTTACATGCTTCTTAGTCTGTCCTCCTGGGCTCATGGTAATAAAGACATGAAAATACAGCATCACTTAAAATGGGAGGAAACTGACTAGGGGAATTGCTTACTCTATACTATTATGATTAGGCAGAACAAAAAGGAAGCTCTGTCATTCTTTAAGCTCTTCTGAAATCCAAGGCTCTGTCCTTAAAGCAAGTCTGTCCCCATCCCTCACTCCAGATTTCCTTAGATGAAGGACAGATTCAGTTAAAAATGCAAACTAATTTCCTCCTTATAGAGCTGATATAGACTTGGAACATTTGCTTTGCATCCAGAAATTATCTTAAAGGAAAAAGGAAACCATGATTGTTGGGAACAGAAAGACTCACATTTGACTCTCAGTTTCATTATTCACAACATCATTTTGCATAAATGAATTCAACTTTGGGAGTTTCAACTTTTCCATCTGTAACATCGATTCTCAATCCATCCCCCCTTTAGGGGGTTGAACAACCCTTTCACAGTGGTCACCTAAGACCATAGGAAAACACAGATATTTACATTACAATTCATTACAGTTGTGAAATAGTAATGACAATGATTTTATGATTGGCTGTCACCACAACAGGAGGAACCATGTTAAAGGATCACATCATTAGGAAGGTTGAGAACCACTGATCTATAATATGAAGATAAAAACAATGCTGGTCTATTGACTGATATTTTGTGTGTGAACCACATTTAGAACTTTATTTTCCATATTAAAAAGTATAAACAAATATTTCCTTGCAACAAAATCCTACATATCATACATACCACATTTGACCACTGACTGTGCATCTAATATCATATAACACTGTAAGGAAATAAAAAATTGTGCAGACAAAAACGATTCCAAAGGACTATTTTCAGAACATGTTTTATAATCAGAATATCTGGGAAATCTTTATAGTTGAAAGAGATTCAGAGAGAGTACCCAGCTCTTTGAAGCTTCACAATTGGCCGAATTTATAGAGTTCCACATGAGAACATGGGCTGCCAGACTCCTAGAGAAGTGCTCTTGTACTACAGAAGTGGATGGGATTAACTCTTCTCAAAGAATTATTAATAATTTCATTTCCAGAAAAGATTTGCATGCTTTGCAGAGAGAGTGCAATTCTGTTTGTTTAAGCTGGAGTGCAACTGAGTTGTGCTGAGAAGAAATTATGCTCAAATCGAAGGCAAAATGCCCGTTGACTGCCAAAGCAATTGCAGTTAGAACTATCTGTGGTACACTCTGGAGTGTACTGCCCCTCTTCCACTCAGCACAGACCTTTGTCACAGAATAGACTTGTTTCCTCTCATTGAACTGTTTCTTTATTGTTATTACTGAGCACTGTAATTAAACATTCTTCCTGAATCTGCTTGGCAGCTGCCACTGTTCTAAGAAACCATTCATAGCCCTGTGTATTATTATCCTAATCCCCTGTTATAAAGAAAACTACTTAATGCCAAAAATCAGATTCAAGTACTGAAAGAGCTTTACATTGGGCTTTATTAGAATGAGTATTAACTGATATAGCAAGGGTGGGGGGGTCCAATTCTTTAATGCACTAAGACCTCTGTTAGGTTAAAATAAGCATGCAATTTTGAGTTCTACTCGAGTTATATTCAGCTTATGTGTTAACTTCAACATAGCTTGGGAAGCATTCACTGAGCTGAATATTCATATGGCATGCAGGATACAGACACTGAACCCAATTTAGTAAATGAATACTTGTAATTTCACCAAAGCCCTGCTGAGAGATTATTATGGAGATTTATGAAGGAATATCACTGAAGCAATTCTTGGCAATGTCTTCAGTCACCAAGGGCTCAAAAGTGAGTAAACCTCAAATCATTCCCCATGCATTTACTGCTACCGGCTTCATCTTTGAAACTTTTGTGACATTACCTCCACTCTGTCTCATCTCCTATTTTCCCTTCAATATTCTTGCCCTTGAGCAAAAAGCCAGCATCATAACACCTATGAGCACTGCCAAGTTCCTCCTGACAATATCCTGGCTGCCATAATGCCAGCAATCTGTTCCAATCCTGTCACTGCAAAATCTCATTAAAGGCAAACGAATGCCCAGTCACAAGCAGAGAGGTGCACAGCAGAATGGGGTCACATTTACAGGAGCAACTATGCCTTGGACAGGACCTCCTGACATCTTCAGAGAAGTCACCTGTGTCTAAGGTTTGACTGGGAGATCTGTCACACAGTGTCAGCTGTCCAACATGGCAGGATGCAGACCTGATGATCCTATTTTCTCAAGGGGCTGTCAACAGGCTGTTGAGACTAGATCCTCACCCTGTACATTTTCCCCCAAGACTGAAGTAGAGGGAAATGCCACCCAGGTTGTTAGAATAAAGCTTGAAGTGTGTGCCAGGTAGCCAGGACTCCTGAATAGACCAGGACCAAGCCTGAAAGTATCTCATGGCTGCTCTGGAAAAGCCAATTAGACTCTGGCCATACCATTCCTAAACCAATTGTATAGCTAGATCTCCAATTCTATTATAATTTTCTTTAATTTAAGAGTGAAAAACATGCACACAGTTTTATAGGTGGCAAACCCCAGATCATACTTTAAATTAGCAAGAGAACCAGAAATGTGAACTTCTGAGAGCAATCACTCATAAAATGACAGCACTTTGATACATAGAATAAACTTGTGAGGTTCAAACCTAACAAATCACTGTCACAGCTCTGTGAAGCTTTTAGAAGTTCATAGAAAATTCCAGATAATTTGGGAGCAAATGTCTCCACCACACTTTGCAATATCATCTTGTATCTCTACCTCTTTTTCTCACTTACCAAAATTATTTCTATTTTTCTTGGATTAAAACTAAAAAGATCCTAATGTCAAAATACATAGTGCACAGCTAACATACTAACTTTGCAGTGAAATAGTAAATCCCAGTTGGCTCATTCATTTTTTTTTCTAAGCTTCTCTAAGTTAAACTGAAACTAGATCTATTTAAGTATATGTGAAAGCTAACAAGATAATGCAGGGAAAGTTGTCAGCAGTAGGGATGATAATTTATAATGCTTAGTGACTTCATTTATTATTATTTCTTTATTGTTACAGCATACATATCCCATTGTGATTTGTGTGCAAATGAGCTAGGGTACAGTATACTGTTACACTAGTCAAAGCCCTTAGTGAAAAATGTTGAAGAGAGATTGATTAAGATGGGTTTATTTCTAAGTTTTATGTGTATTGCTATGTAATCTTGGATAAGGACACTTTCTATATTGATTCAAAATAGACAAAAGAGTTAAAGTCTGGGAACCATATTTACATACTTACAGGGCAACAATCAGAAGTTAGGTGTCCAAGGCCCTCCAGAACCTTCTAGAAAGGAATAAAAGCACCTAGTCATCATCAGTAATGATTACTAAATCACTGTGTTGTCCATAGGTGAACAGCCCCAGAAATACCTGGGAAATGGCTGGAAATACAGGGCCATGGAGTTGGAATCTTCATTCTAAGAAGCTCCTAGGTGACTCGAGCATGCAGTAAAGCTTGATTAACAGTTGCCCACACACTATATAAGCTAGTTTATGTAAGCAAGAGAAAAATAAGAAAAAAAGTTATCAGAATATTTGGAACATCCTTTTAGGATTGGGGATGACTTGAGGTGTTTTCTCCTTTTAAATGCTTGACTTAAGTAAATGTGAGGAGAGCTAGGAAGTAGGACATCAAATGAACCATTTGCAATGGTGGGGAGCTGCCATTTTAGGTAGCTTATATTTTGAAGAGTCTGAAAAGACCTGTGATAAGAACAAGGAAACTGGAGAGAGGTAAGAGACAGCGAAGGAGCTGGTCAAGGATAGCCTGCGTGCTCTCCATTGTGTGTGCTGAGATACTTGGTTTTCTATCTGCCAACAAACACTGCTGGAGATCACTGGGCTTCATTGCAGAGTGGCGACCTGTGGGCAAAGGTAGAAAGGCAGCAAAAGAGAGGATTGGAAGTTGCTCAGTCAGCTTATATATTTCAGTTCTTAAGGCAATTAACCCAGATGACTGCACCTCTATTTACTGTTTCATCAAATCTCCTC
>CABHPQ010152918.1:0-16037 GCA_902168405.1 Peromyscus aztecus | reverse complement strand
TGTGTAGCCCTGGCTGTCCTGGAACTTGCTATGTGGACCAGGCTTGCTCCCAACTCAGAGATTGGCCTGTCTCTGCCTCCTGAGTGCTGGGACTAAAGGCATGTGCCACCACCGCCTGCCTGGCAATGAGCAGCAATGAGCATTGTTTATTTATTTTTTGACAATTTCATATATGTATTCAATGTATTTTGATCTTACCCCCCTATTCACCTCCCCCCGGCTCTCCAAAACACCCCCTCCCAACTTTATGTCCTCTTTAAACAAATAATTCACAGTCCAATTAGTGCTGCACACGTATGTGGGGCTGTCCACTGGAACATGGGTAACCTATGGCTGCTCCCTCAAAGAAGAACAGCCCTCTCTCCCTCAGTAACTGTCATCTGCTCAGAACTCCTCAGCTATGAGTGGGGCCTCATGAGCCCCTCCCTATCCATTAGCACCTCACTTTAGTAGAAGAACACAAATGTCAGTGTCACGTGATAGGTGCCCAGGCTGACCTAAGAATTCCACACATGGCACAGCGCCCTCACCTGCTCTGGAAATGGCTCCATGCCCAGGACCTGCAGTTTCAGGCTTGTGGTTGTCGGGTGATAGCTCCCAATAGCTTTGTAGCCAAGGACTAAAAGATGCATTTCCCCTCACCCCTGCTGTGCTTGAGAAGTCAGGTGGATAGAAGTGTGGATAGTCACTGCGTTCCCCTGTAGGAGGGAAGAGGCGGGAAATAGCATCTGTGGTCGCTGCCCAGCTGGCTTGCCACGGGGCGAGGTTCTGTGGCCATCTCACCAGCCCCTCTGCTATAAATCCTTGCCTTGGAGTAGGAGTTTCTTCTTCATGACCCTCCTTAGCCATGCCTATCATGAGGTGAACAAGAAAAGAACCAGATGGCTACTAGGTGCCTCTCCGGGGGCTGCCCTGCTCTGTGTTTCTTTCCTGTTGCTCATTCTCTTTTTGAATTAGTTGCTGTGGGGGGTGTGCATGCCACAGCACACATGTGGAGATTAGAGCACAGCTCTGTGGAGTTTGTTCTCTGCTTCCGTCTTTACCTGTTCCAGGGATCGAACTCAGATGGTCAGGCTTGGTGACAAGTTCCTTTACGCTCTCAGCTATCTTGCTGGCCAAAAAAAAGCCTTTTAAAATTATTATTATTATGTGTGTATATTTGGGTACTGGTGGGCAAGGTGCGTGTGCAAATGTATGTACGTATATGTGTGTGGATGCTGGAGCACAAACTCCCTTTGAGGCAGGGTCTCTCCCTGGCCTGGAGCTCTCCAATTAGGCTAGACTGTCTGTCCAGAGAGCCCTAGGGATCCTCCAGTCTCCACCCCCTTAGCACAGGGATTACAAGGGCACACAGCCACACCCAGGTTTTTGCATAGGTGCTGTGAATTGAACCCAGGTCCTTGTGCTTGCAAAGCAAGCCTGTTACCAACTGGGCCGTCCTCACAGCTCTTTCTATTTCTTATTCCCACCCAGCCTCTCACAGTACTTGCTGTATTAGTGCCAGTGGTACAGCCGTAGGGAACCACTGAGAAATCCGAGGCAGAGGTCTAAATTAGACTGCAGAGCGTGGGGGTGGCACCAAGATGACCCTGAATTTGTAGCTTGGCAGACAGAGGTGGAAGTGCTTGTCTCTGCGACAGGGAGCACAGGGAAGCGTGTGGAGTTTGAAGAGAGTGGGGGGCTTATGGAGACGTGATTTTAGAGGCACCGAACCTGAAAAGGCTTGAATGTCTCAAGATCAAAGGTAAAAGCAGGAGTCGGAGGGCCACAAGGAAATGAGTTATGGTCTGGGCTGCCAAACTAGGAGTTAGGTATTGGAGGTTGAAGGGCTGGGGTGGTATCTGGATGGCAGCTGGGGGTGGTCTGAGGATAAAGACAGTGAAGCCCTCCAGAGATCATGGTTTTACCAGGAGGCGCGTCCTACCTTCCTCGGGGTTGGTTCAGGGACAACTGATGTTTCAGCCACATCCTGAGGGACTGCTGGGATGGCAGAGACCTCTGGGGAGGAGGGGGTCTGTGTTCTGTGGCTTCCTTCTTTGCAAACCCTCTCTCGGGAAGAGGGTCTCACCCCCAGACCCTGGTCCATATGGAGTTGGACCGGGCCATACAGTAGCTCTGGGTTGTGTGAGAAGACATTTCTCAAGAACACATTGAGGCTAACTTGGTTTTGAGGGCTTGGGAGAGTCCTCTCTAGAGGGCTTTAGCCCAACTGGGCGTTCTTCCAGAACATTCTCTGAGGCCTGAGGAGGCTTTGGGTGAGACATGGGAAGGCAGCTGACAAGGAGCAGTCTCAGAAGTGTCCTTCCCTCTTCCGGGTGCCCGGCGGTGCTCTGGGGCCTGGAGAAGTGAATGAGTGAGTGAATGGGTAGGTTCAGACATTCATAAACATAAACCCAGGTGATCCCGAGCCCTTGCACCCTTAGGAGGGGTGCAGGTAGGCACATGGCTCCCAGTCAGTGTTGAATGAGCAGGAGGTGAGTATGGGATCAGGCTCAGAGGTGTACTAAGCCCACAGAGTGGCCGAAAGTCCTGAATAAATAAGCATGGCTGTTGCCCCCAGGCAGCTTTCAGGATAATGAGGTGATATACACTCCCTTTGGGAGTCTGAAAAACTCTCCCCTCTGCGGTTGTCTTTAATTTTAGCTCCTCAGCCACGAGCTAGCGTTCCCCTGGCACAGAGCTGGGGGAAGGGAGGGGGCCAGCATCAGCACCATCCGTGTCCCAGGTGGGAAGGACACAAGCCGCTGCCTTTTCATTCTCACTCTCAGAGCTGAGGGGAGGAGGGCTGGATTTTTCTAGAAACTCAGGGCTCAAGCTGGAACACTCCTTTCCCTCTCTCTCTCTCCTTCCTCTTTACCTCCTCTCTCGGCTGAAATGGATTTTGAGCCCACGAGGGCACCTGCTACTTCTGTTCATTTCCTGGCGTGGTACTGACTCAGAATATTAGAATGTCAGGGCCACAGCTGTGCCACCTCTGTGCGGACACCGTAAGCAGCTGAACCCAGTTTGGGACAAGGCCTGGAGGAAATAAGATTTCCCTCTCCGGATCTGCCCTCGGAACCCTAGGCTCCCCAGCAGGCTCCTAGGACAAGAGGCCACTGGAGAGAGCGTGGCAGTGCCACAGAGTGGTAGCGCTTAGGAGCTAGGGCCTTCCAGATCTTTCAGCATTTCTTCAAGGGAGGTTGAGGGCAAGCTGTCCAGGGAACATGGATACCTTGATCCGCTGGTGAAACACCTGACTGTCACTCTACAGAACAGTCCCCCTTTCTACGGGTTCCGCTGCTATGCTGGGGCCACCCTTTTAGAATGAGGCGTGTTTGGAGAGATGGCCCCACCCCTCACCACGGGCCCAGGAGAGCTGGCTCTGCCCCTCGCCCGACGGGGACAGTCCCAGTGGCCCAGACCAACCAGCTCAGCTACCACCCAGACTCGTATCCTGGGCCTTGGGTTGGCCCACGCTAACATCTACCCCATCTATGACCTGCTGGAGTGCGTGAAGGGACTGGTCCTGCCGAATGATATCGGCAGGATCTCCATGACCCGGGCAACGGCGGGACATCCGAGAGGAGTTTCAGTGAGGGTCCAGTGATGATGGTGAGCCAGAGGCCGGACCAATGACTCATTGCAAGGACCATTTTGTGGGTGGGGTTGACTGGACCAAAAGGTTATACTGCGTGATACACCACAGCTCCCGATGCCACTAGGACGAATGAAGAGGTGTTAGAAAGATGGCGGAGCAAGGTGGTTTTTTGTTTCTTTCTTTGTTGTTTGTTTGTTTGGTTGTTTGGTTTTCTTTTTTTGGTTTTTGAGACAGGGTTTCTCTGTGTAGCTTTGCGCCTTTCCTGGAACTCACTTGGTAGCCCAGGCTGGCCTCGAACTCACAGAGATCCGCCTGGCTCTGCCTCCCGAGTGCTGGGATTAAAGTCGTGTGCCACCACCGCCCAGCTGTGTTGCATTCTTTTATGCAGCATTTTTTAATTAATGGGAGGGGCATGCTGCAGGGGTGAGGGGCAGATACAGAGGAACTGGGGAGTTCACAGGATTGGGGTACATGATGTAAAATTCCCAAAGAATCAATAAAGAATTACGTTTAAAAAGTAGAATGAGGCATGCAATAGGGTCCTCATTCTTTGGATCTGTGAGTGGACAATTCTTGCTCCCTTTTCTGCTTCCTCCAGGGCTGTTGGTTGGGCCGATTTAGAGTTGGGATGGCAGCCACAGTTGAGAGTGTCTTAGCCCTCCTGGAAACATCTGGCCTGCAGTTTGGTTTCAGTGATGAGATGTCAGGACGCATGTATCCATCCATTCATCTCGGATGTGTCGTCCCCTGTATCTGGGGACTGTGGCTGCACAGAGTAGGGTGTGGCTAAGGAGTAGGAGGTGGGTCCATCAGTGATCCCTCTCTCTTTCTAGCACTTAGACCAGTGGGACCAGTGCCTCAGACGTGGGGCCACTGAAGCAGCGAGCAGACGTGGCAGAGAATTCCAGCACTGTATTAACACATTTGGTCCAGTCGGCTTGGGGCATTAGCGTGTGATGACTTGCTTGATGTGAATGGGAGCTCTCTGCAGCAGCTTGTCTGAGCCCTAGCTCTTATCCACAGGCAGCCTGTATGTGCCCAACCCAGAGCCAGCCTCAAGTGCATCCTTTAGAAACAGTCCATCTGCAAAGTACCCTCTCTAGTTTCTAGTCTCCTTAAAACACCTCATCCCAGGTGACTGAGTTTTCTCTGGGAAATACCCTCTCCACATCCAGCAGAGAGCATTGGCTTTAGAATCAGGGCCGGTTTGGGTGCCAGGGAGATAGTTCAGCAAATGACGTGCCTGCCACACAAAGCTTGAAGACCTTAAATCAGACCCCCAGAATCTAAGTTTAAAAAAAAGAAAGAAAAAGAAAAGAAAAAAGAAGCTGGACGTAGTGGTACACGCCTGTAACCCCAGCGCAGGGGAGGCAGAGACAAGCTGATGCTCACTGGCCAACCAACCTGTATGGCCAAATTGTTTCATATTCGGTGTCTCAAAAAGTACCCAGCATCATCTTCTGGCCTCCACACACGTGTATACATGCACAGTAGCAAGTGCACCCCCTCCAAAAAAAAAAAAAATAACAGCTAGCTTGGATCCAGATTTATAATTTACTGGTTCCCTAAGGTGGGTGGGGTAGAGATGAGAGGGCCCCACTGGCACACTCCTGGCGTGGACTCACTGTATCTTTCCCCGGTCACCACCAGCGGAACCCTCCTGCCTGGGCCCCCTCTCTGATGCTGAGCTTTGTCTCAGGTGACAGGAACACCCTCCAAAGGCTTTGATGAGAAGGCATACCTGTCAGCCAAGCAGCTGAAGCCTGGAGAGGACCCATACAGACAACATGCCTTCAACCAGCTGGAGAGTGACAAACTGAGTCCAGACCGACCCATCCGGGACACCCGCCATTACAGGTATGGCGTCCGTCCGTTGTGTGAACAGTAAGGGAGGGCTGAGAAAAGACCAGTGTGGTTTGGCTTGTTTTTTATTTTATTTGTGTGTACCTTATTGTTTTTTTTTCCACATGTATTTATTTTATACATGTCTTTCTGTGTGTGTAAACATGCACACGTGCAAATCACATGTATTTTACAAATATGGAAGACACCCTCATTCTCCATCTAGTGACTTAGACATTTAATCGACCTCACCCTTAGCACTCTCTTGCCCGCTGTGGTTCAATGGGAAGGTCAAGGAAACCCCCAGTTGGAGCCAGAAGGGCTCCTGGGTCCCTCAATCAGGCATCCCAGCAAAGTTAGCCTGCCAGGGAACTTCAAGAACGTCCAAGGAGGTGAGCTGCACAGCTGAAGAGGAGTCTTCAGCCCTGCCCCCTTTAACAGTGAAAGGCTGTGCACAGCTGCCCCATCTCCCTTGCCTCCGCCCACCCCAGCAGCTCCTGCAGATACAGCCCTGTCTTGTTCCTTATTCTTCTGTGGGAGGTGGGCAAGATCCTAGACCAGGGTCAGTGAGGCTTCCCCCAAGTCCCCAGCTCAGTGTGACCGAACCCCGGCAAGGCAGCAGCCCTCTCCCGGAGTTCTTCCCATGTTATCCTATCTAGAGTATGTGTTCCACCTCTTCCCACTTCCTGGCGTCACCTTCAGAAACGTACTGTTCCTTCCGCCGAGACCCGGTCCCTCGTGCCTGGTCTCATCTACCCTTCAGTTAGCATGGAATGTTCCTGTGTGTCCTTCTTTCCCCCTCTTCCTTTCCTTGGTGTGTGTGGGGGTGGGGTGGGGTGCAAGACAAGGTTTTACACTGTAGCACAGGCTGGCCTGGAACTCACTGTATGCACCCCAGGCTAGCCCTGAGCTTGCATCTCTCTCCCTGCCTCAGCTCTCAAGCGCTGAGCGAACATTCATGGCTTCTTTCCTGTGTGTAAGTCCTCTGTCAGCCAGCCTGGGGGCAACTTCCCCTCTCCCCTCTGAGGCCATGATAGGTTCGTGTGCTGCTCTTCAAGGCCTTTGGTGGACAGCCCTCGCCATGGCTAACCTAGTCCTCAGGTCTTTGGGGAATCTATGTCTTGACCTCATGTGTAAACTGAGGGCTTGGCTTGGACCATCTCTGTCCACCTTCCTACTGCACCCCACCTTGACCTCCTCGGTCACTGTTCTCTGATGGCTGAAAGACCGAATGGTGCTGGAGGTATCATATCCAGGGCGGTGGTGGGTTGATGAGGTGCCATGGGCCCTCTCAGGTGGCTGAGGTGGATCATGATGTGTATGTACACACGAACACTCCTGCAGAGGCAGCAAAGGAGGCGCTGGCCTGGAAGAGCCAGTGTGCTGGTGCAAACCCTGCCTTCCCAGGCTACAGCTTCTGCTGGACTCTGCTGCAGGCTAGCTCCTGCTCCTGGCCTCTGTCTAGGGTGCTCTTGTCAAGGGAAACAAACTACGCAAGACTGACTTGTTAGGACCATGAGAAAACCTCCACAAACGTAGACATGGGACAGCCTCTTGGACGACTCCTGGCTCCTGGGAATTGGGTAGCCCTACCCGCCGTGGGAAGTTCAAGTCCGCCTTCCAGAAGAGCGTGGGAGGTTTGCTTCCTTCAAGGAGAGAAGGAAGTTGTTATCCAGTCTCTCTCCTTAGACATCTGATGGCTAGGGGATAGGCGCAGAGAACTGGGGCCCAGGTCTGTGTTTGGAGGCTAGGCACCAGGAGGAGGTTCCTTTTCAGCTAGTCAAGCTCAAGCCAGGCACTTGGACAGCCTGGCTTCTGGGGGCAGAGAGCACCCCTCCCCCACAGCCCCCTCAAGGAGAGCTTCTTTAAAGCTCCTAGGGATTTTTCCCTGAGGTCTCACACTAGCGGGACTCCCTGCCTGTCTAACCCTGCTCCTCTGCAGGGCAGAATACGGGCCTGGGAATTCAGACTGTGAGCAACTGTCAGCGGAGTGAACGCTGTAATGAAAAAAATAGTCATTGCCGGGGTTGTCTGGAGCGATTGTAATAAAGAACATCGCTTAGGAAAACCAGCGGAGGCGAGGCGGCTGCCTTCCAGCGGTGTGGGGCCCGGAATGAATACATTCACAGAAAGCGACAGGGAGGAAGGCCGGCAGAATGAGGATTTTAAATTCCCCTTCCTGAGGACCTGGAGTCGGGGGTCCAAAGACAGGGTGCTGGAGGTGGGGGAGCCCAGGGCTGCAGGGAGCAGAGTGGCAGGACCGGCCCTTGGTGTCTTCTGGGAAGCCGCTATCCTGCGGGCTAGCTGCTGCTGCTGCTGCTGCCTGATGGCTCTTGCAGGGCTGTTAGTGCTAGGAAGGAGAGGGGAGAGCGGGAGGGAAGTCTCTCTACTCCCAGCCTGCAGGCAGAGTGGGAGGAATTTCTGGCCAGATCCTACCCAGAGCTGGGAGACAGGAAGGAAAAAAGCATCAGGGTGTGAGAAGGCAAAAGGAGGTAGATTTTTTCCCCTCCACCACCTTGGACCACTGGCCTGTCCCATCAGCCATATTGCTCTTTGGCTCCCGGCTGTATCCTGGGACCTATCCATAAGCCCGATCCCTCCCCAAGAGGCAGTGCGTGTGTGCTCTGGTGCTTTAGGTCTTGGGCAAAGAACGCCCCAGACTTGGGGCGACCCCTCAATCTGCCGCTTCCTTCCTGGGTCCCCTGGGCCAAGCTGCATGTGGGTGCTGGGTCCATGTGGGATGGAGCATCTCGTTGTGGGAGGTAGGCTGTATCCTTCTCTGCCTTAGCCCAGGGCACAGCAAAGTGGATACAGAAAAGGCAGCTGAGCTGCCTGAGCCTAACCCCACAGCTCGCCCCTGACTCCCTGTCTCTTCCCAGCTGCCCCTCCTTGTCCTATTCTTCGGACCTGTCACCCACCAGTGTCATCATCACCTTCCACAATGAGGCTCGCTCCACACTCCTGCGCACCGTGAAGAGGTGAGACCCTCACCCCCACAGGCTGTCATCTCCGTGGCTCTGCCCCACGGGGTCTCGGGTGGCCCGTGGAGTTTCTGGCTAGACAGGACCTTGTTGCTAGGGATGGTGTGCAGACAGCGGGGGAACCAGTGAACGCCGGGAGGGTAAGACCTGTCCTTCTGAGATGCTAGGCCTGGTGGATGTTCTGGGAAGGCCACAGCAGGCAAACCCAAGGTCAAATGAGGGTAGACCTGCAGCAGTCTCTTGAGTGGAGGGAGGCAGCGGTAGACAGGAGGCCTTAGAAAGGTGGGTATCAGCACAGCAGGTGCCTGTTACAGAATCAGAGAGACATGCCCCTTCTGCCCTCATCTAAGCTCGGGCCAGTGGGCAAGTTTAACCTGCACCTGTTCCACTTCCCAAGGAGTGCCCAGTGGCATTTCTTGGCTTGGATAGCCTTTCCCCAAGAAAGACAGACACCCCTCCCAACCTCGGGGGCCAGCAGGAGCCTCCACGGTAGGAGAGGCTCTTCCAGGGATGTGTAAGGGAGGCTGACTCCAGTGTTCTGTTCCCACTGCCGCTCCAGTGTTCTGAACCGAACTCCTGCAAGCTTGATCCAGGAGATCATTTTGGTGGATGACTTCAGTTCAGACCGTAAGTACTCATCTCCCGGGGGTGTGCCCCTCCACGCCCCGCCCCGTCCGTTCCCCGAAATGCTGAGATGAGCTCTCTGCGGCCACCCTGGTCCTCACACACTGACCTCTGTCAAGAAGGGAGTCTTTGGTCTTTTCTAGGACGCTTCCCGATCCTGGCCCCCAACAAAGGGAAAGACTGGCACTGTTTAGATGATACACTCGTGGTATGACATTAAACAAACAAACAAACAAACTGAAATGAGGGGACTGAGGAGAGGCCTCAGTCGATAAAGTGCTTGATGAACAGCATGAGAACCTGAATTTAGACATGCAGCACCCACGTATAAAAAGCCAAGCGCCAGAGTGTGCATCTGCCACCCGGTGCTCAGAGTAGTGAGATAGGTAGGTGGTGGGTGCCTCCCTGGCCAGGCAGTCTCCTAAACTGTGAGCTCCAAGTGCAGTGCGAGAAGCTATCTCAGAAAACAAGGTCAAGAGGTCAGGAACAAAGAGGAAGACATCTGAGGTTGACCTCTGGCCTCCATGCCTGCACGCATGGGCAAGCACACTTGCAGAGATGCATACACACAAGACACAGAGACACACACAGACACAGATACAGACACACACACCCTTGGAACAATACCCACAGCATCCTTCATAGTTACAACTTCCATAGGAAGAAGAGTCCCTTTAAATATGGCAGGTGCTCTCTGGTGCCCGCTGGGCTAGCGTTGGGTTCCTAGGCACTGGTGTTCCTCACTTGGCCAAAAAGTGGGGACAGGGCTACTCTTCAGCTATGATAGCTAGTATGATCTGATGCCCATATCTAAATGAGCTTGTTTTACCCGCCTCTGCCCTCAGCTGAAGACTGTTTGCTTCTGACCAGGATCCCCAAGGTCAAGTGCCTTCGAAATGACAGGCGGGAAGGTGAGTGCTGGATGTGGGTTCCCGCCCTGGATCTGTGTCATGGTGATCTTCTCACCTCCCCACTCCCAGTGGGCACTGTGTTATCCTAAATCCTGTCTGACTGCCTTGGTTGTCTCTTCTGAGAAATGGGAGAGTGCCGACACTTTTCTGCCTTAGAAGGGTGAACAAGAGGCTTGTGGTAGAAGGCTCCGAGAAAACCAAAGGGAAGGAGAAAGGCCTGACCAATCAATCAAAGGGTGTTTCAGAGCATCCGTGATAGCGCAGTGCAGTGTCCAGCCATCTAGGGGACACGAGAGAAGTCCCAAGCACGGTTCCTGTCCTAGGAATGTTTAGTATGTGCCCAGGGGGTCAGGATGACCCTCGCCACAGGCAGGTTATGCTTCTGTGAAAAGTGTGAAGATGGAGGAGAGGGAGGGTTGAGCAGGAAGGACGTCTGTGGAGGAGCGGGCCTCAGTGTGGGGAGGAGTAGCCGGCACCTCATGAGACAGGTGACGACGGAGAGCAAGGGAGGACATGGCAGGCCGAGCACGCCGCCGCAGTCAAAGGCAGGAGCTGACGGGTACACGGTGCTCGCAGCCCTTCTCCGCTGGGAGGACTGTGGCAGGCATCGGCTTGGCTGACATTCCCCAACTTAGTCTTGACAGCCATTGTCCCCATTCTGCCTGCGGAGAACGGAGGTATTGTGATTTGCCAAAGTGAATAGAGGAGCCAGGATTCCGGCCTGGGAGGCATCCTCAAAGGCCAGTCTTTTAGTTCCTCTCTGTACTCTTCCTTCCTGTGAGAACCCAGGCCTAGTCAACGGGGGCAGTGGACGGTGGGCTGAAACGAAAGCCAGAAGACCACTCTTAGGATGGACACGGCAGATGGCAGGGAACCGGAGTGAGAGAAATAAATATGTGCTAGATATTCTATAAGAAAGGCCATTTAAGCCTGGAAGCCGTAAGGATATTGGTGAGTGAAGTCTTCAAGAGAAATGCCTCTCCAGCCACTAAAATAGGGACTATCAGGCTTGGGAGTAAGTTTTCCTGGGGTTTTGCCAACAGTGAATGAAAATTTACCGGCAGATGCTTTCCCCATACCTTTAAGTAGAAAGGTGGGACTCGGGCCCTTTGGACTGATGGGCAGTTGGTTAGTTAGAGGCAGAGTGATGAGCAAAGGTGTGGTCAGGGAAGTCTCTCCAGAAAGTGGCCTCTATCCAGAGGTTTCAGCCTGAGGCCCTTCCCTTCCCACAGCTCACAGGACATGGGTGGCTGCTCTGACCAGGGCAGAACCAGCTGGGCCTCTGCTATCCTAGCAGACAGTCCCGTGTCCCCCGTGCCCCCCCCCCCAGCCCTCGGCAGAAGGGCCAACAGCGCTGCCCGTTAGTGAGCAGTTAGTGAAGCCGTCAGGAAACGGAGACAGGAGAGAGAAAAACCTCAGGCACTAGGTTCTTTGGTACCCGGCACTCTCCGTGTTCTGCTGAGACAGGCTGGGTTATGGTGGTTTTTAATCTTATAGGTAAGAAACTGAGGCTTAGGGGTGGCGATGTAGCTCAGTGGAAGGGTGCTTATCTAGCGTGTACAAGAGCTGTGTTTGAGCCCCAGGACTGAAGAAAGAAAAGAGAGGAAGAAGGGGCAAGGAAGGAGGGATGGAGGAGGGAGGGGAGGAGGGAGGGGGGGAGGGGAGAGGGGGGGGGGGGGGGGGGGGAGGGAGGGAAGGAAACGGAGGCTCAGACAGGTTAAACAGCATACTCAAAGTGCGTGAAGGGCTGGCACACAGACTCAGGTCAAGATTCTCTCCCCATCACATCTGGCTGTGTTGCGGGAGGGAACCACGAAAGGTCTCAAGGGGATAGATTTTGTCATCCGGTCTGTCGGTAGCAAACTCCAGTCCCACTCACTCAGCTTGACTGCCCATCTGTATCTAGAGCGTCAAGGGCACTTGGGGAATGACCCTGGGTGACCATGAAGGTGAGACAAGGACGGGGGTCGGGGGAGAAATGGAGGCCAGCCACTGTAGCTCAGCACCTCAGCCCCTGAAGCAGGGAGGGCCCTGGGACTTCGGAGGACCCCGGTAGGCTATTGGCTCAGCCCTTTCCTTTCCTCTTGCAGGACTGATCCGCTCCCGGGTTCGCGGGGCAGATGTGGCGGGAGCCACGGTCCTCACCTTTCTCGATAGCCACTGTGAGGTGAACGTGGAATGGTTGCAGCCAATGCTGCAGCGGGTGATGGAGGTGAGTCGCCTGTCTGGAGATGCCCTCGGCGCTCCCGGCCCTCACTAGCTGAGGAGTTAGGCCGGCATTGTAGGAGGCCTCAGGGTCTGCTTCCCACCCCCCCCCAGACCCCACCCCCCCCCGCTGTCTCACCCGAGAGTGAGGACAGTTGTCATATTTGTCCCCACTGCGGGTGTGAGAGTCACATTGCATGGAAGTGTGGTGAGCCAAGACGCTCAGACTGTGATGATGGGTGCCGCTCGTCTCCCCGGAAAGACAGGGTCCTGGGAGGGGGAGTTTGTGGTCAGGCTGGAGAGCCAGATGGAAACAGGACAGACTGGAGTTCAAGAAAGAAGAAGAGGGAGCAGGAGGCCCCTGCCATGCGTCTGCTGTTCATCAGGATGGGATGGCAGAAAAGGATGAGGCAGTCCCAACTCAACCATAAGGCGGCAGATAGCCCCGGCCGGGTATGGTGATGTGGTGTGGTGATGTGTGCCTGTAATCCCAACACTCGGGAAGCTGAGCCAGGGGGATCAAGAGTCCAGGCTAACCTGGGTTAAATAGTGAGAGGAAGAAGGGAGGAAGAGGGAAAGGAGGAGGGAGGGGAGACAAAGAGGAGAAAAACAGCCCGGTTTTTAAAGCAAGCAAAGGATTTGAGAGAGCACTTGTTTAGAGAAGATTTACACCTCACACCCATAAAAAGTGCTCATCAGCCCCACCATTCGGGAAATGCAACCCTTAGCCCCACCGTGACAGTGCTGCACAGCTACAAGATTGGCCGTAGTCAAACAGACAATAGCAAGTGCTGGCAGGATGTGCCTTCATAGGAACCCTCCCGCAGTGCTGGTGGGAGTGTAACATAATGCAGGAACTTTAGAGGACAGCCTGGCAAGTTCCCAAAAGTTTGTAGAACTACCCACGTGACCCAGAAGTTCCCCTGCTCAAATAAACCCTGGAGGAAAAAAAATAAGAATTATGACCACACAAAGACTATACATGTATTCATTGCTAAAATAGCCAAAAGGCTGTGGTATATCCATACAGAAGAATATTATACAGCCAGGAAAACAAATAAAGTACTGATATGTATTACAATGTATATTATCTTTGAAAACCTGTGAGATGAAAGAAAGATAGTCAAGAAGGCCGTATAGGTTAGTTTCTTTGTGTGTGTGTGTGTGTGTGTGTGTGAGAGAGAGAGAGAGAGACAGAGACAGAGACATACACACACACACACACACACACACACACACACACAGAGAGAGAGAGAGAGAGAGAGAGTGTTCTAGAATTAGATGGTGATGGCTAGTCTACTGTGTGAACATAGAAGTCCTCTGAATTGTACTTTTAAATATGATATATCAATTTTGTAGTGCATTAATTCAATCTAGTTCCCTGGGGAGTGCAGAAAAGCTACAGACAACCTCCCCGGTCAGCCACTACCCAGCTCTGAATACCTGAGCCATGTGCGAATTAAGAGACTTCCAATGTATGCACAGTCTTGGGAGCCAGTGAGTAAAGCTGCTTGTCCCCAAATCTGAGGACCTGAGTTCAATTCCTGGGACCCACATGGTAGATGAAGGGAACTGACTCCAAGTTTTTGGCCTCCACATGCATGATATGGCATGCTCGTGCACACACGTGAGTGAATAGGTGGGTCGGTAGGTAGATAGGTAGGGTAGTTAGATAAAAGCATATGTAAAGAGAATTTTTTAATTTATTTATTTTTATTTTATCAACATTGATTGGGTATTTTGCCTGCATGTATGTCTGTGTGAGGGTGCCAGATCCTCTAGAACTGGAGTTACAGACAGTTGTAAACTGCCATGTGGGTGTTGGGAATTGAACCCTGGACCTCTGGAAGAGCAGCCAATGCTCTTAACCGCTGAGCCATCTCTCCAGACCCCGTAAGAGAATTTTTTGAAGAGTGGCTTTGTTATTGTTGTCTCACTGAGTAGCCCAGGCTGGCCTCGAACACACCATCCTTCTGCCACAGCCTTCTGAGTGCTGGAGTAAACAAGTGTGTATCATCACATCTGGGTCAGATAAGAGGGAATCAGAGTTGAAAGCAGGAGTGGGGGGGGGCTCTAATCTGTGCCCCTCAATGGAGTGTTAAAAGGGTCTACCAAGTGGGATTAGGTTTTCCCTGGGGTGTACAACATGATTTACCCCAAGTCAAGAAATCAGGGAGGCTTGTGTTATACAGAACCATACAGTCCCTGGCCTTAAGCTGTCGGGGCCCATTTGGGGAACCTCAACTCCAGAAGGTAGAGAGGTGAACAACAGGAAGCAGAAGGGCCCACACGGCGGCAGAAGAGCCAGCACGGACAGCGGCTGAGTGGCTGTCCCCTGTAGACCATGATGGTGAGGGCATCCCATCGGGTGACATCCCAGAAGGGCTCAAAATGACACAAGAGGAAGAGGCTGGGACAGTGGTGCTGTGCCTGGAACTGGGTGTGTGGTGACCTCGTCCAGCCCCTAGGGTCTTCCAGGAGCCTGGGGAGGCAGTGGCACCCCATGTTCCAGAGGTTCCCTCTTGGGAGCAGGCAGCGGGGCCTCTGTGCAGACGTCTCTGATCTCACACCTTCTCACCCTCCCCTCCTAGGACCACACCCGTGTGGTGAGTCCCATCATTGACGTCATCAGCCTGGACAACTTCGCCTACCTACCTCGCGGCATCTGCGGATCTCCGAGGAGGTGGGTCCTGCTCCTCCGAGAGGGCGTCTAGGCTTGAAAAGAGGCAGGCGAAAGCAGGCAAAAGCCCTGGTTCAAGGGCTCTCCTGAGTCTCACCCTGCCCATCCTTCCCTCTGAAGAGGAGGGACAAGGGGAGCCCTGGGTTGGAAGTGCCTCACACGGTCAGAGGTGGGGCTAGCTGGTCATCCTTCATTCCCTCCCCTCATCATGGGCGCATCCCTCCCCAGTACTGCTGGTGCAGAGAGCTTGGCCAAAGGCCCAGGGGAGTCTTCTGGAGAGCAGACGTTGTCTGGACAGGAAGAACAGGAGCCTGTGGCCTTGCCTGAATTCTTAACTCACAGCCCACAGGCGGTCACAGCAGCTATTCACCACATTTGCTAGTGAGCCTTGAAGCAGCTGGTCAGATTTGCTATGGGCTGTTAAGTACATAAAACCCACAGGAGTGGGCAGGATTTTAGTGTGGACAAATGTAAACTATCTCATGGGTGTTTTGTATTGTTTGCTTGCTGAAATGTTTTAGATGGACAGTCTTAAGACTGTTTTATTCAAATTAACCTCATGTTTCCCATGTAACTCCCTGACTGGTTTTTAAAATATTAGTTAATTCATTTATTTATATTTTATGTGGACTATGTGCATGCGATGTCCACAGAAGCCACTGGAGTTACAGGTGGTTGTGAACCACCATGTGCATGCTGGGAATGGAGCCTGGGTCCTCTGAAGAACCTCAGATGCTCCTAACTGCTGAGCCATCGCTCTAGCCCAGTGGTTCTCAACCTGTGGGTCACAACCCCTCTGGGGTCGCATATCAGATCTTTACATTATGATTCGTAACAGTAGTAGCAAAGTGACAGTTATAAAGTAGCAATGAAAATAATTTTATGGCTGGGGTCACCACAACGTAAGGAACTGTATTGAAGTGCCACAGTATTAGGAAGGTTGAGAACCGCTGCTCTAGACTGTTCTGGACTATTTTATGTGGTGTATGTGGCTTGAGATGGTGGCTTACTTGCTTTATCATCCTTTTTGGACAAGTATGGACCCTGGCATCGGGCTGCCCAGTCCAGATGACAGTTGCCCCATGTGGCTCTTTAATTAAAATTAAACAAGATTTACAGTTAAATTCCTTAGGCGTCCCGGCTACATATCAAGAGCTTACCCCACATGAGGCTTTGGCAGCCACATGAGGTTTTGGTGACCCCACTGAGCCCTA
>CABHPQ010152916.1:0-28571 GCA_902168405.1 Peromyscus aztecus | reverse complement strand
AGGAGGTCATGTGGTTGGGTTTATAACCAATGAGAAGGCAGAATAGAAAGTCAATAAAAAGGACAAACACACAGGAAGTAGGTCTCTTTCTGAGGAGGACAGCAGTGGCAGTGAAGGGTAAGGTTTTTAGCTCTTAGCTATTGCTCTGACCTCTTGGGCTTTCATCTCTGCATTGGCTCTGTGTTTCTTATTTAACAAGATGGTTACATCTACAGAAATACTAATAGATTGATTATTATTTGGATCATGAATTCCTCTTATACTGTTGGATGAGCCATCAGTAAAATAAGTGTCTGCCTGTAGAGTGGAAAAACATTAAACAAGTTTTGTAATTAGAATTTTAGTTTTTATGAGCAAATCCCATAGTTTGACAGCCAGATAATGATTTCCTACCCTTCCATAGTAGTCTGCAAATAAGATCTGAAAATCCATAGAGTTCTGTAGCACTCTTAAAGATGGATGTTAATTAAAGGTAACATAATACAGCAAAGGATCAAATCCAGATAATTGTTGAGGTTGGGTCCTCCCCTGATTTAATAATTGAGCAAGAAGAGTAAGGTATGCGGTTAGTATTTATTTTATAGCCCTTACAGTGTAAATAAGTTCATTGAAAAGTCTTACCCTCTTGTGTTATAATACCTGTGGGAGACAATTTAGTGGGGAAAATAACTAAGTTTTAAGGCAGTGAAGGATTCACACGATACACAGATGCCTCTTCTAGCCCCAATTTAAATAGCCTAGTTCTTCCTTTGCCTCTCAAGATAATATGTGAGGACTATTCAATACAGTTTCTACTTCTCGAGTTTTAAGTAGATTGGTTAGTACATAATTAGATATTCTTAAAGTAGGATGTAACCAATTAATATTCCCTAATGATTTCTGAAAGTCTTTAACTTTTTAAATTGTCTTGTCTAATGAATAATTTTTCGTTTGATAGTTGTTTTAGTAACTAGTTATCCCAGATATTGCACAATGTCTGATCTTTTTTACCAATTCAGGCACAATAATAAGCCCATTTTTATGTAGCGTATCCTGATTTATGTCATATATTGATTGTAGCTCTTCCTCTTTGGAGGTGACTATCAGGATATCATTCATACAATGAGTAATATAAGCCTAGGGAAAAGCCTGCCTCACAGGCTCTAAAACCTTTCCTACACTGTGTTGACACATCACCGGGAAGTTTGTCATGCCTTGAGGTAATACAGTCTGTTGATATCGGAGCTGAAGTTCTTTATGATCGAGTGAGGGAACAGTAAAGGTGAAATGCATCTTATCAGGATGAATATATGGTATAAAAGCAATCTTCTAAATCCAAAACTATTAAAGGCTAATCTTTAGGAATAAGGGTGGGTGTAGGTAAGCCAGGTTGTAAAGCTCCCATTGGCCACAAGGTGGCAGTAATATCGCATAAATCAATCAACAATTTCTACTTAACAGATTTTCTTTTAATTACAAGAACAGAATTCCAGGGAGAAAAAAAAATAGTGTTCTATGTGCTCATTCGCCAACTGTTCTCTGACTAACTGGCGAAGGCTTTCTGGCATCTTCCCTAGCCACTTCTGGGGTCATGTGCATGCGCAGTCAGCATCTAGACAAATCGCTTAGTCACCCCAGGGCCTTATATCCTATGTGATCTATGTGCTATGTGTAGCGTGGCTAAGTAAGCCCCTACACGCATGTGCTAAGTTACCTTTAAAACAGCAGACTCGGCCTGATTCTATCTCTCTCCTTCACGGTCCCTTTTCCGGACAGGCCTGTTACACACCCTTCCATTTCCCCTCCCACACCAATTAAACTCTTCAAGTGGGTTTCGTTGTATCTCATGGTCTGTTCTCGCGCTCAGTAAATAACATTGGTGCCAAGACCAAACAGGTTTTCCCGGCACCTCCATGCCGGGATCCTGAATCGGTTTGGTTCTTCTACAACTGGCCATTTTTCCATCTGCTTGGCCGCTGGATCGCTTCACACAACACCAGCTACTTCGATTGGTGAGTTTTCATTCTACTGGTTGGCATAAACGCTTCCTTGGACCCTTGGAAATGAATGTTGATCGTCCAGCATTCCAACTAGTGTTCTCGCAAAGCAAGGGAACCCCTGTTCACAGCCTTTAAGGCTATGGACAGCCCATTTCGCTGAACCTGGAGGCAGGAGCTGATGCAGAGGCTATGGAGGAGAGCTGCTTACTGGCTTCTGCATCATGGGGGCTCAGCCTGCTTTTGTGTAGAACCCAGGACCATTTGCCCAAGGATGGCACCACTCACAAAGGGCTGGGAACTCCCCCATCATCAGTAATTAAGAAAATACCCTACATCTGGATCTTATGGAGGCATTTTCTCAGTGGAGTTTTCCTCCTTTCAGATAATCCTAGCTTGTGTCAGGTTGACAGAATTAGCCAGTTCGTGGTCACTGACCACCATGGAACAGTAACTCTAAGTCCCACAGAATACATTTGGAACAGCGGAGTGGTAGCTTGGCCTGTAGTGCCGGTAATGGGGCAGAGACAATCTAATGGGAATGTGGAGCCTGTTTGCACAGCTTCACCTGAGATTCCAGACTCCGTTTCTTCCTGCTCCGCTGCTTATTGACTTGAGGAGTACATAGGAGGTAGAATCTTGGTTGAGGTTGGGATCTTTTCTCATACAGCTTTTTGGGGGCTTGTCACCTATGTTGGGGCCAGAATTTCTGGCCATGCTGGTGCGTTTGAGTCTTCCATGTCCTATCAATTATGATGTATTCAGATAATCCCAGTAAATTGGTTCACTCAACTCAACTTGGATGGAACCAATTCTTTGCACACTTTTTAACCCTATCTGGGGTGAACAATTTTTTTTAAATGACTTCCTAGGAAAAGTCATATAATAGGGAGAATTTGAAGGTGAAGGTTGGTAAGTTCTGTGTAGCCACAACTTCATATTTCTGATTATAAGGAGGAACCAGCCACAAGCAGAGTTCACAAATGGATTTCTGAGGGCTGTGGGCTACACACCACACATTGAAGGCTCTATTCTCTTTTGTAGTTAGGTTCCACTTATTAGTAAAATCATGTGGTGTTTGTCTACATGCAGCTGACCTATTTCATTTAGCATAATGTCCCATAGGTCCATGCTAGTGACGAGCAATGCATCCAGCAGAAGGGAATGGTGATGTTGTTTATATTAATCCATCTGTCAGATCTCGTGTGCTTTACCTGAAGGGCATAACTGACTCTCATGTCCAGGTTGCCTTCACTATCCTCTACTTATTTAGAATTTTCATCATGTTTTAACTTTTTAATTTATATTCTGATCAAGCTTTTGTTTTATTTTTTCCCAATCTACTCTTTCTTTTAGAGAAAAATTGACCATAGCAACTCTATGTGCCACTCAGAGTCCAGACCAACCTTGTTCATGTTGTGTCAACAATTATGTATCTCTTGTCTATCCGTTCTTTTAATTTTAAGTTATTTTAAAGTTTCTTATGTGTGCTTATGTGTGTGTCACAGCACACATGTGGAGGTCAGAGGACAACATGTGGGAGTCAGTTTTCTCCTTCAGAGATAGATCAGGTTGTTGGCTTGTCAGCAGGTGCTTTTACCCACCGAGTCGTCTCTCCAGACCCCCTGTCTATTTTTAATGTTGAACAATCTCTTCATTATTCAGATTTAACACATCTTTCTTTACTCCTCCATATTCTCACATCACTTCCTTTTGGGTCAAATTACACACTGAGGAAGTGTTCATTAGTCTGGCCCTTTATGTCAGTTTCTAGAAAATGGCTGTAACAGAAGAGTGTGAGACCAAGAGAAGCAATGGCTGTTACCTACAAACAAGTCACATTTACATGAGAAATGTGTAAAGGAGCTGGAGGGATGGTTAAGAGATCTGCTCCTCTTGCAGAGGATCCTGGTTCCTTACCCAACACTCACATCTAGGACTCATGACTGCCTGTAGCTCTTGCTCCTAGGGACCCAGTGCCCTTTCTGGCCTGGTGGGTACCTGTACAAATGTGGCATACACTCACACAGGCATATACACATAAATAAAAATAAATCCTTATATTAGAAAAACAAGCTAATTAGTAAGGTATAGCACAATACAATACACACCACTTACTTAAATGTTTTATATATACAGTGCAACCAAGCAAAATATAAATACTTACACATCATTGTAAAGTAGAGCCATGATGCACTCAGAATATTACAGGGGGTTTAGTCAGATATGACAGAGCAGTTTGTTTTTTCAAATAAGGCATAAACCCACCTCTAACAATTCTACAATTTCATGTTCAATGATTATACTAATGAGTATTTTTCAGAATGTGTCCATCAGAGTCTTAGAACCATGTCAATATCTTATTGTGTGGATCCAATTTGAGAAATCAAGCAGAGAATCCTTCATGTAAATGAATGTAGAATCGGATCCTTTTGCAGCTCTTTGATGACAAACAGCTGGATAGTGTCATGGAGAGCACCAGGGCATTAACAAAGGGCAGCTGCGAGCAAGTCTCAGTCGGCTTCAGTCACGTGACTTGTTCATTGCAAAAAGGCAAATCCATACCTTTTCATCAACATAGAAACTGTAGATGATATAACAGGAAACTTCACTGTGCATTATTTTCTAGTTTATCCCATATCTACAGCCTTTATTCCTGCAGAGAACCTTCATGAACACACCACCAATGAAACGCTTCAGGGCTTTTAATTTCTGTGACTGGGGCGTGGGGCTTCTATGAACTGAATGCAGAGTACATGTCCTTCTTTCACAATTCTCTAAAATCTTCTCTATGGATGGACAGTTACAGACACTTTGAAGGATCCCAAAATAGCCTCGTGGTACTACCATCTAGCAAGCACAGTGTCAGGTTCAAAAAAAAAATGAATTTCTTGGACTAACATGAGTAAATCACTATGAAATTGATAAAATTTACCAAATTCACCTGTGTGCTTCCAGTCACCGTGTTAGTAAAACCAGTTTTACTAAACATAAATAAGACCATTTTATCTGTGCTGGAGATGTGGTTGAGAAGTTGAAAATACTAGCTGGTCTTCCAGAGGACCCAGGTTCAATTCCTAGCAAAACCACATTTTGGTTCAGAACCACCTCTCTAAGGCCAGTCAGTCACAGGGCATTTGATGACCTCTTCCACAATTTACAGGCACCAGGCATGGATGTGCTACACAGACAGAATGCAGGTAAACTATCCATACAATACAAATATAGACAGGTTTTTTAAAAAATCCCTTCAAAAGAGAGGGAAATGGAGAATGAGGTTTCATTTATCACTGTAATTTGCTAAGATCTCTCTCTCAGCTCAAGGCGGTGAGTCACCAGGAAGACTGTCTGAGAATAAACATATGCTTGAACTGCTTTGTGGGATTTTTATATTCCCCACAATATTGCAGAACTGAGAGTTCTTTCACACTCATTGAACAGCTACACGAGAGAGACATTTTCTCAGCTTCTCCCATTGAGCATACCAACACTCAGGCATCCCTGTGCCTGAAAGAAGTTCGTCCCTGTGAATCAGCACAAGAGGGCTAAAAGTTGCATAACCAAGGGCTAGAATTTTTTGGATATTTACCATCAAGGAATTGTTCCCTAAAGAGAGACTTAAAATTAGAGAAAAAGCACAGTCAGTCCAATAGAAAAAAACAAAACAGAGCATCAGAAGGAGGACACTCTGGGCAGCTCTCAGCTCAGGGGGAGTTCTGTTGAGAAGCTCAGAGTTCTGAAGGTAGAGGACATGCTGGTGGTGCTTGTGGAGAAGAGATACCATGTAGCCACTGGCCCCTCCCATGGCTCCCTGAAACACTGCATCTCTCAGGACCATGAGAGGGAGAACAGTCCACCTTGTTTTCTGACTTTCTAGCATAAAATAGCAATAGTTGTCACCATTTTCAAGCTGTGATATATTCAGACTTGTACTTGTGATGGAGTGGATTAGGTTCACACTTATTAAAGAATTGAGTATCCAAAAGAAAAAAAAGAATGGAAGGATGTGCCATGAAGAGTTAGGTCTGAGCCTCCTCCACCCAGATGCTCTGGGACTGATGATGATGGCCTGGACCACAGTGAGGAGACTGCTGGTGCAGATGGAGAGGCCACGGGCCATCCTTGACAGGTAAATGATGATCTTACAGCCTATGTCATCTAGGAAGTTTCTCAAACCAAAAGTTGCTATTGTCTTTGACAATCCTTTTGCAAGAAGAATCATGATGTTCGCAAAAGCCAAGTGAATGAGAATAAGGTGTATGGGTTTCTTCTCAGGGCCTCCCAATAAACTGATCATATAATTCACAGAAACAAAAATATTCCCCAGAGTGCCGAGCACAGTCATGAAGAGGAAAACTATTTCCTTAATAAATTTTAAAACCATCTCTTCTTTCATAAGTAGAAGAACTTGTATTCAGGACACAAAGAGTTTTTCAAGAAAGCATCAGTAATGCTAGACATTTATCTGGAAAACATATTTTGCATAATAGCATTTTCTGGTACACAAGAGTCAGTGATGAACACATGTACTGTTGCAGATTAGGTCCCGGAAACTCCCCCTTTCCCTGGGGACTCTGAGTCATGTGTATTCCCTGACAGGTGAGTTTGGGAACTGGAATACAACTCCAAAGTTTTAAAGGAGATATGTTTGAGTTCTATATAGGCAAAATTGACTTGTTCGAATGTGTGTGTGTGTCTGTGTGCATGGATTGTCCTAGTTAACTCTCCGCATAGCTGAATTGAGCTCCAAATTTTCCCAACCAAATTTCTTCTTTTTCTCTGTTTCATCATATTTCCCCACACAATTTCCAAAGACCAAGGCTCCTTTCTTATTTGTATCTTAATTAGTGTAACAATTTCTAGATTTGCATTTGGCTTCAAAGCTTTAAAACTTCTATTTCTACATCCCAATATTTTGAGAGTTTTTATGTTGGCCATTCTGTGATTTCACTCCACATAAATGTTTACTAGTTATTTTTTTCTTTAAGTAGTTCTCAATGTCAAGTCCAATTGCACAACCTTTCCAGATAGGGTCCTACAGTTAAAGCTGAATCATCAAAATATAACCTGAAAATTTTCATGTAACTACCAGGTTGCAGCTAGGGAAGGTGTCTAGCAGAACCCTGTGTTGCTTCCTAGAAGAGCGGGTAGCAGAGAGCTGTGATCCTAGTGGATGACTTCGGGGCATCTGTAACCCCAGTGAATTACCCCAGGACATATAAGGGAACAAGGGTCAGCTCTGGACCAGGGATGGTGATGCGGTGACCCTAAGAAGGGGATAATGAGGTGTTATACACTGCCCAAGGAGTACAGTATTTGAGTTAGGAGTTCTCGATTTCAACGGCAGGTAGCACAGTAAGCTGGGGCTTTGGGGGTGAGCAAAGATTCCACTGTCTGAGAGTTCCTGGTGGCATTTGCCCCTGTGGGGCCTTTGGAGCAGCAATGTCAATTGGTTTTGCAGCCTGCTTTCCCTCCAATCTGTCTGTCAGGCAGGCTGCTTTTTCACACACCAGTCTCAACTGGTGAACTTGGACCTGGGTAGAATATTAGTCTTCATGTTCTGGAGCTCCATTATAATTTCCCAGGCATTTGTGGTAAGCTTAGGGCACCTTTTCTAGGATAAGAGGAATCTGACTATTATGGTGGCTGCAGGGGTTTGTGTGTTCTGGGTACTCGGAGACCTCTGTTCACTGCCCCCCCCCCCCGCCCCCGTTAAACTCACAGGACCACTTTAAATGCCTGTGTCCTGATGATCTCTTGTGTGACCTTCATCAACCTCGCCTTCTACCCAGGTGTGTGTCCAGGTGGCCTCGTGACTCTAGAAATGTCAGCTGTTCCTTTCAACGGCTCCTCTAGCAAGGAGGTAATTACTGCCTGCATCAGTGAGTTCTAGAAACCACAATACCATCCTGAATATCTGTACAAATGAAATATGCTCCAGATATTAATAGAAAGTGCATCAGCATTCACTGACATATTTAGAATGAAATTCAGATGTTTTGTCAGTGATTGGAATCTGTAAAAATCCCTGCTTTCAGTCCACCCAAGTACTGATGGAAAATATTAACATTTTTCTGTTTGTTTGGTCCTTGCTTTCCTGGGGATTCCTACTTTTCTAGGCTTCTCTTCCCTTTTCCAAGCTTTATATCATATTTGAGACCCACTGCTGAGATTTCTAATAAGTGATTCTTTTCTACTGAAGTGACTGTCAGAGGAGGGAGAGATGACTCATCTCCCATATTATTTAGGAAATGCTAAAAGAAATTAATTTAAAAAACAGGAGGGACTTGTGTTCAGATTGATGGGTGATACCATGATGAGTCTAGCCTCCAAGAGCCCGGCCTAGGTTACATCCTCCCATCCTGGTTCTCTACAAAAGAAACCAGCAAGCAGGCAAACAGACAAAACTCAAAAGATTGTGGATCTTTGCTGCTTAGCACTGGGATAAACTTAGGATAAGCTGTGTCAGGATGTGCCAATTCACAGCCTGAATCCTATACAGCAGCAATTCTCAAGATGGGAATGATAACCGTTACACTTAGTGGTACACTTCCCACACCCGCCAGGCATTCAGTGACTGTGTGGATACAGACAGAAAACCTTCAAACTGGGAGTTATAAAGCTATTGTAAAAAATGTGCCAATATTTGAAAAGTGAAAACGCATCAAAAGTGAAGAGTACAAATGTGACAAACACTAGTGACACTGTTGAAGTCACAATGCTGGCAAGCTTATACCAAAAAAAAGAAAGACAAGGACTTTTGTTTGTCTTTCATATGTCTAGTTATTTTTGAGACAGAGTCTCCATATGTAAACCAGAGTGGCCTTGACCAACAATTACTGTGCCTCAGTCTCTCTAGTGCTGAAGTTACAGGAGTGTATCATTATGCTTTTCTTGAATTTTTGACAGACCTCTGAAAATCTTATCTTATTGATTTGTTTAATAAGGTAACCTTAGGCAAAGACCCAGCCAGAGCTCTGTCATGATCCTCCAGCCTGAGGATGGATAGCGATGCCTCAACATTTCTGTTCCATTTCTGTATCTCCAGGAACTAGTCTCCTTTGGTCTTTCTGGAGTCAGGGGCCAGCCTCCTCAGGGCCAGAAGGAAAGTGGAGCTCCCGAGGATCACAAAGCCTCTCAACTGCTCCCTGGCTTAGTCAAAGAGAGAGACTTCTGCTTTAGTGAAACTCTCCACGGCACAGCTGAGGGGATTGAAGATCTTACCTCCATGAACTCACCTGGACCTCTGTGGTGCACACAGCCTCCGGAGCAGCTCTGGGAAGGTGACACTGGCCAGGTCCTATTTGTACTGTCAGCATTTGTGGGGCTCTTGGCTGCCATCAGGTAGTGCGGACTTCAAGTTTCATGTTGTCACAGTGTCAGGGGGAAGGAAGGCCTCTGCAGGGCCCCAGTCCCTGAAGTACAGCTTCCCTCTCTCTCCACAATTAGTACATTGTTTTCCTCAGAAGTTATTTCAAGCTTAATTAGGGTTTAATGATTTTGAGAGGAAGGATGTGAGATGAGAAAATGAACAGCTAGCCATGTTTCTGTGTATGGAGCTTCCTGCATCTCTAGACTGGATTTCATCTTCCCAAAGGGCCAAGCTGTGACCTGGAAGAGTCGACTTCTGACACATAGACCAAGTAGTTTTCTTCTCCTTATCAGATTGGAGTAGACTAAATGGTGCTCAGCACAGGAGATTGTGCTTTCTGAGCAAGTCCCAAACATGAACCAGGACAAATTTAGAGTCCCTTGTTCGACCTGTGCCTATCGGTAGTGAAGGCCTTTGCGGTATATGATTGTTTTTCATTCCTGCACATTAAATACTTTAAATATCATATGGAGCTTGAAATATAAATGCTTCCGCAATATTGACCTTATTCTAAAAGCAATCTTTACTCATAAAACTTCAAGTACACTTTTTTTTTTAAACTTATGTGTGTCCAAGAGTGGTCCTTCTGTGTACTTTTCATTCTAGTTCCTAGGATGCCCTTCCTATCCAAAATGCAAAATGATATAAATGAACGTGGGTTCAAGACTGAGACTTGTTCTTGAAAGAAAGCACCACTGAGTTGCCTTGGGAGATGGGTTCACGGTCATGGCTCTTACTGTGTGCCCTGCATGATGGTGTCTCTATACATATCAGTGCAACTGGCACATCACGGAAGGTGAATGCACTTTTCTGTAAATGAAACGACAGCTTTTGCAGGAACCAGGATTCCATCCTCTCTATTGAACGGGGAATCCAGGAACAGGGAAACTAGGTTATACATTACATATGTCAGGGTAGATAGAAATTGCTAAATAAGAGTTGTTGGCCAAATGGGCCCAGTGGGAATCCCCAAACAACCCAAGCTGCTGCCAAGACTATAGGCTGCTCCTCGCAAACTGACCACAAGGCCCCATTGCTGAAGACAACACCTGCATAACTCATTAAAATGGAGAGGTTGAGTTGGTGCCGACATAGAGGCTTCACTCCCATTTCAGCTTCTTTGGTGCAGGATACTCTGTATGCTCACAAAAGAGAACCATAAACACCAAGCCAACCACAAACCTTTGATCTACAATGCTGGCACAAATCTTGTGGCAGTAACCCACTAATGACTGATTTGACTTAAGGTGCCCATGAGATGGAAGCCATACCCAACACTGCTCAGGTGACCACGAACCTGAGAACAGATTGCACAGGGATCTAGAACAAAAACAAGTAATACTGGTCTAAGAAAAGAAAAAAAAATGTAGTAATAAAATGATTCCAAATGATATTCTGCTGCACTCATAGATCGGTGCCTTGTCCAGCCATCATCAGAGAAGCTTCCTCCTGCAGCAGATGCGATCAAACACAGAGACCCACAGCCAGACAGTACACAGAACGCGAGAGACCTTGGAACACTCAGCCCTTAAATGATATGTCTACATCAAATTCTTCCCCTCAGAGGTCAGAGAACCCTCTAGAAGAGGAAGTGGAAAGAAGGGATGGGACACCAAGAAAACAAGGCTTGTCTAACATCTTGTTTTATCTTATTACATTCAAAAGTGAATGAATGAGTGAACTGATTAATTAATTAATTAAAACCTAGCCAATAGGGTAAAGGTTAATGACTGAACTGTCACTTATAATTTCTCAGAAAGCAAAAATCAGTTTTCTCCAAGAGTGACACTGGGTATTCAACCACTGCAGGACAGGCCTCATGTTCAGGAGTAGCTAGCTGACTAATATATAATTGGACTACAAGGTTTTTTTTTTAGATGCTTTTATTTGGTTTTAGCTTGGTGTTTGATGGTTTGTTTTTCTTTTTGGATGTCTTTTGTTTGCTTGTTTTCTTGGTTTTAGGTGATTTTATTGTATTCTTTCTTTGTGTGTTTTGAGAGTTTAAATTTGAGTGGGTAGAGATGGGGAAAGGATCTGGAAGGACTTAGGGGAGAGGAAGAAGTATGATCACAATACATTTAAATTTTAAAATTGCTTTAAGTAATAAGATACAATAATAATAACAAAAAGAAATTTAAAAATAATTATATCTGGTCCAACAAGAAGCACTTCCTTCTGCTGTCTTTCTTTATTTTGTTTAGAAAAAATTCTAAATATCATCTTTGTCTTTGAAATACAAAGAAAAATATAACAATTTAAAGCTTGTAGTGCTTTGACTGGGTTAGTCTATAAAATATGAGAGGAGAGTAGAAAGAGAACCCTGCATGCAGCTTCCATCTGGGAGGAAATCTTTAGAGAAAACTGGCTACCTGCAGAGAGAGCACATGCTCAGAGGCACTGATGACCTCCATATGTCCCACAAGCTGACCTCATAGAAAGGATATTCTCTTGTAACAGAGCAGCACTTAAGAGTAACAAACCCTAGCTGGAGAGGTTGCTCAGTGGTTAAAGTACTTTGCGTGAATGCATGTGTGAATGCCACCTCCCTTAACTGCCTGACATTTTTTTGTATCCTCATCTTTTATAACCTAGCAGTTGTTATGGATTAATTAAAGATGTGAACTGAGAAAACACACAACATAAAATCCAAACATGTTCTGTAACTGTGTTCCCATGTCCCCAGACCGGTCCTCCACCCACATTTCCAAGCTATGAACCAGCTCAGGGACACACTTGGGCTTGGGATTCAGCATCTCAAGATATTAAGAGAGCAGTTTGCAAGGAATGGGGAGAATGTATGAACCAGAGGAGTAATGCAGTTTTGTAGTGGATCTCTTTTCTTCAAGCATGACAAGGCCATTGGCCACCAGGAAGTAGAGTTATGTCCCACAGAATACCCTTGCCTGCAACCTCAGCAATGATATGCACAGAACAGCAGAGAGGAAGCTTGTCTTATGGTACTGTTAATGAGGCAGTTCAAGTCTCATGGGGATGGGAGGCAGGGCCTGTTTTCACATCTTCACCTCTTCCTGCCATAGCTGCATATTGTTTGGGGGATTATATAGTAGGTGAAAGCTTGATTGAGGGTTGGGATCTTTTACTGTACAGCTCTTTTAGGGTTGTCATCCATGTTGGAACCAGACTTTCTAGATGTAGCTTGATGTCTTCCATGCACCTATAAATAAAGATGTACCTAGCTGATTGAAGGAAACTGGTTCACTTAACACTACTTCGAAGGAACCAATTCTTTGCACACTTTTCACCCTATCTGGGGTGAACAGATGCTTTTTAATGTCTTCTTAGGAAAAGTCACATGACAGAGAGATTTGAAGGTAAAGGCTGGTAAGCTCTGAGTAGCCACAGCTTCATATTTCTAATTATATGGAAGAACCAGCCACAAGCAGGTTCACAAACGGAGGTAGTTTCTGAGGGCTGTAGGCTGCACACCACACACTGAAGGCTCTGTTCTCTTTTGTATTTAGGCTCCACTTATTAGTAAAATCATGTGGTATTTGTCTACATGTAGCTGACTTATTTCATTATCTTAATGTCCCACAGGTCCATGCTACTGATGAGCAATTCATCCAACATAAAGAAATCATAGGCTGGACATGGTGGCTAACAATTTAAATCCTAGCACTCAGGAGGCAAGGGCAGGTGGATCTCTGAGAGCTCAAGGCAAGCCTGATCTACAGAACAAGTTCCAGGATAGCCAAGGCTATAAAGAGAAACAAAAGACTCTGTCTCAAAAAAACAAAAACAAAAAACAAATAAAATCAAAAAAAAAGAGAGGAAAGAAAAAGAAATTGTAAAGTTTGAGATGATGTTTACACTAATCCAATTCCAAATGTCAAATCTCATGTACATTACCTGAAGGGCATAAGTGAGTCACATGTCCAGGTTGCCTTCACTATCCTCTACTTATTTAGATTTTAAACTATTTCCATCATGCATTAAAATTTTTGATTTATCTTCTCATCAAGATTTTGTTTTATTTTTTTTCTCCAATCTACTCTGACTTTTAAGGGGAAATTGAAAATTGCAACTCTATGTGCCACTCAGAGCCCAGACCATCCTTGGGCATGTGATATCAACAATTATGTATCTCTTGTCTATCATATTTTTTGAAGTTTTAATTATTTTAAAGTTTATTTTGTGTGTTTTTGTGTGTGTCACAGCATGCATGTGGAGGTCAGAGCACAACATGTGGGAGTCAGTTTTCTTCTTCAGAGCTAGATCAGGTTGTCTGGCTTGTTGGCAGGTGCTTTTACCCACCGAGTCCTCTCTCCAGACCTCCTGTCTATTCTTCATGTTGAACAATGTCTTCATGATGCAGATTTAACCCAGCTTTCTTCACTCCTTCTCCATGTTCTCACATCACTTCCTTTAGGGTCAAATTAGCTGGCCTGACTGAGAAAGTGTTCATTTGTCTGGCCCTTTATGTCAGTTTCTAGAAAATGGCTGTAACAGAAGAGTGTGAGACCAAGAGAAGCAGTAGATGCTACCTATAAATTTTTTTTAAAAAAGTCACATTTACATGAGAAATGTGAAAAGAGACCTGCTCCTCTTGCAGAGGATCCTGGTTCCTCACCCAACACTCATATTTAGGACTCATGACTGCCTGTAGCTATTGCTCCTTGCGACCCAGTGCCCTTTCTGGCCTGGTGGGTACCTGTACAAATGTGGTATACACTCACACAGGCACATGCACATAAATAAAAATAAATCTTTATATTAGAAAAACAAGCTAATTAGTAAGGTATAGCACAATAAAATACTCACACATTGCTCACTTAATTGTTTTGTACTTAGAGTGCAATCAAGAAAAAAAGAAACCTGTTCATCATGGTAAAGTAGAACCATGGTGCACCCAAACCCCAAACTGTTACAGAGGTTTTAGTCAGATGAAACACATCTGAAAAATAGTTGTGGATATAATCATTGAAAATAAAATTGTACAATTGTTAGATGTGGGCATAGTTTTCTGTCTAGAGTGCTGATCAGCTCTGTCCCACCAGCTGATCCCCATATAACCATACAGAGCCTTATTAATTATAAATGCTCAGCCAATCTCTCAGGCTTGATATGAGCTTTTACATTTTAAATTTCTTATTTATGCTCTGTCACGAGGCTCGGTACCTTTTCCCAGTACAGCAAGTTCTCCTGCTTCCTCTGCATCTCCTCGCAACTCCTGGGATTCCTCCCCTTCTTCTTCATGCTCTTTTTTTTTGTCCACCAGTCAAACCTGACCTCTACTAGTCCAGCTATTGGCCAGTCAGCTTCTTTATTAAACCAATCCCAGTGACATACATTCACATAGTGTAAAAGACTATTCCACATTTCCCTCTTTTTGTCTAATTAAAAGGAAGGTAAAACAATTATCAAGTAAGAATTACAATTACAATATCCGGTCCATTGTATTTGGCAAATTTGGAGAAAATACTATATATCTTATCTTTGTGAGTCTAAAGTTTTATACCTAATTTACCTTTTTAATATAACTAAGGAAAATTTTAAGTCCAATTATTTAGTGTTTAATTCCCTAAAAGACTCCAGAAGGGTGTGATGTTACCTAATGACAGTGACACCTGGACAATCACACAAGGTTCTTCTGTAACGTTGGGGTGTGGTGGTATTGAATTCCCTGAAATATTGTTCACACTAATAAATCTGGGGTCAGAGAACAGAACAGCCACAATATTAAACATAGAGGATAGGCAGTGGTAGCACACGCCTTTAATCCTAGCATTCCAGAGGCAGAGATCTACCTGGATCTCTGTGTGTTCAAGGATACAGCCAAGCATGGTGATTCATGCCTTTAATCCCAGAAAGTGAGCCTTTAATCCCAGGGAGTGGTGGCAGAAAGCAGAAAGGTATATAAGGCGTGAAGACCAGGAACTAGAAGCTTTTAGCCTGGTTAAGCTTTAGGCTTTGGAGCAGCACAGTTCAGCTGAGAGGAATCCAGTCTGAGGAAACAGGATCAGCTGAGGAACTAGCGAGGTGAGGTTGCTGTGGCTTGTTCTGCTTCTCTGATCTTCCAGCGTTCACCCCAATACCCAGCTCCAGGTTTGTCTTATTAATAAGAACTTTTTAAGATTCATGCTACATTGGGGTATCTAACGCTGACCTACAGGCCTAGTATATCTGACAGACATTTTTGAGAAGCAGGGAATTTTGAAAGACTGTCCTACCTTGCCTTGGCAAAGTTTGACAGCTGCCTTTCTTGTGCCCTGGTTGTCTAGTTTGGACAGCTCTTGGAGAATATTATTTTAAGGTGTGTTACATTTGTTTGTGTTGCATTTGTTTAACTCTGTGACATTGTGTTACTGTGCCTTTCTAAAACAACTGGTGGTCTAATAAAGAACTGAACAGCTAATAGCAAGGCAGGAGAAATAGGCAGAGAGGATAAATAGAAGGAGAAATTTGGGAGGGAAAAAAAGCAAGAAAAGTAGGAGGACATCAGGGGCAGTCAGCCAGCCACCCAGCCAGCCACACAGTAAGAGTGAAAGTAAGGTTACAGAAGTAAGAAAAGGAAAAAGCCCAGAGGCAAAAGGTAGCCGGGATAATTTAAGTCAGGAAAAGCTGGCAAGAAACAAACCAAGCTAAGGCTGGGCATTTATAAGTAAGACTAAGCCTCCATGTGTGATTTATTTGTCAGCGGGGTGGCAGCCCCCCCCCCAAAAAAAAAGCAAAAACAAAACAATTTGGTGTCCAACATGGCCTAATTTCCACATATGGCTTAAAAAAGTTAAGGGAAAAAAAAAGGATACAGCTCCTTTAAGAGTTTCTGCCTGCTGGCAAGCCCTTGAGCAGCCAGTACGTTAAGTAGGAACAAAACTCTAAGTAAAAAGGTCTGCCACAGTGCAAGCATCAGCATTCTAGAGCTCTAGGAAGGTTGAATGCAGTTCCTGGTCAGACAAACCTCCAACTCTCTGCAAGTTTCACATTTGGCTTTCAGAAACCGAGAAGTGGGTGGAGCTACCTGAGAGCAGTTGTGCAGAGGATCTAGGTGTAGGTTCACAGTTTAAAGTTTTGCTATTACAAACAATGCTGATATGAACATAGCTGAGCAAGTGCCCTTGTGGTATGACTGAGCATTCCTTGGGTATATGCCCAAGAGTGGTATAGCTAGGTCTTGGGGGAGATTGATTCCCAATTTTCTAAGAAAGCACCATATTGATTTCCAAAGTGGTTGTACAAGCTTGCATTTCCACCAGCAGTGGAAGAGAGTTCCCCTAGCTCCACATCCTCTCCAGCATAAGCTGTCTTCAGCGTTTTTGATCTCAGCCATTCTGACAGGTGTAAGGTGGTATCTCAGAGTCATTTTGATTTGCATTTCCCTGATGATTAGGGATGTTGAGCAATTCCTTAAATGTCTTTCAGCCATTTGAGTTTCCTCTGTTGAGAATTCTCTGTTTAGTTCTATAGCTCATTTCTTAATTGGACTGTTGGGTATTTTGATGTCTAATTTCTTGAGTTCTTTATATATTCTGGATATCAGTCCTTTATCAGATGTGGGGTTGGTGAAGACTTTTTCCCATTCTGTAGGCTGTCGCTTTGCTTTGTTGACCATATCCTTTGCTCTACAAAAGCTTCTCAGTTTCAAGAGGTCCCATTTGCTTACCTGGTCAAAAAAGGCTGAAGATATGCAATAAAAGAGGTCCAAATGGAAAAACCTCCAAACAGGTTACAGTGTGTTTAACAATGTGCATAAACTTAAGAAAACAAAAAGGGTATAGTTACAAATTAAAGTGAGAAGTAAAGTAATACAAGAAATAATAAGTCACATAGAGATGGGAAATACACAGGGATTCTGATCCTGTATGTCATTGTGTTGATTTTGAATTTTTTTGATTGTTGAGAAGCAAAAGACAGCTGCTAGGAAACATGGAATTGTGAACCAGACTGCTAAATTGAACTAATCTAGATACTTTAGGAATGCCTTAACTTTAAAAAAGTCAAAAAATGTATTTGTCAAATGGAAATCAAAAATGATTTGGAGAATAGATTTTGCTTTTGTTTCCACAAGAGATGAGAGGCTGTGGATTCCTTCAGAGTTAATATGGATCAGGTTTGATCAGGTGAGACCTCTTGAATCTTGACAGTTGATGTCTATCAGCAAAGGTTACTGCTGGTCTTCCCAGGACTTGGTCATTATCTCAAAATTTTCTCTCTGTGACCCTAAAAATACTTCATTCACAGACAACAGGAAGAAGTTTGGGGAAAACTATGCCCACATTCCCAAGAGTAGGGGTGTGTGTGGTCTTTGGTTATTTGATGGGTTATGGGTATTTATTATAATTTAGGGAAATACAGGAATGATAAGATAAAAGGGTAGGTTATTGAATCTACTTTAAACTAAAAAACAACTATTAATCTCAAATATTTTGTATTGGTATGGACTTTTGTATACTGATACAAATTTAAGGTCATTTTTGTTATAAGGTACTGTATATATGTTTCTACTCTTGTTTAAAAGATTTTTTTGTATATTGATACAAATTTAAGGTTATTTTTGTTACCACATATTGTATATATGTCTCTACTCTTATTTATGGTATTGTACCTATGCAATTCATTTAAAAATGTAAGGTAAAGTTCTAGTTTTTGAAAGCATTATTATAAACTATATAGGATAATCAATAGTTATTCATTTATAGTAATCAAATTTGTAGATATGTTAGGTATGTTTCTAGGTTAAAGAAATATATTTTAGATAGATGTTTTCAAATATTTCAAAGACCTATAGAATATGGCATTTTAAATGTTTTGTTAAAGTTTTTCATGAGACACATCTGCACCTGGCAGCACCAATCTACTTCAGAGAAGACGATGGGCATTGGAGAAACTCCTTACGGAGTTTGCTTTCATTGTGACAAAGTTAGCCATGGCAAAGAATCTGTTCTTGCCTTTGACTGCTGACATAGTGCTGTGTAGACTGGACATGCAGGACACACAGGGAAAAAAACTGATGAACTTTGCCAAAAGAAGGCAGGACAGTCTTTCCAAATTCCTGCTTCAAGAAGAGTCTGCCAGTTATTCTGCAGGACACAGAGAAAAATGACTGATTACTTTGCCAATACAAGGCAAGACAGACAGTCCTTCAAATTTCCTGCTTCACTGATAAGTTTGCCTGATACTCGAGGCCTGTAGCCTGAAGATGAATGCTGCAAGTTTGCAGAAGGAACTTTGAGTGATGTCCAGACAGTCAGATGTCATTTCTAGAGCTCTGGAAGTTGCTTGCAATGCACTTTTTGTTTACTGAAATAATATTATCCTTCTGCGGTCTTTGATGGAGTTAAGACTAGATAGTTATGGTTGCAGTTTTCCTTAGTTATGATAGAGAGTGAATTAGGTATAAAACTTTGGTTTCATTAAGATAGGATAGATAATCCATTATTTTCTCTGAATATGCTAATTGCAAATAGAATATTGTAAATGTAATTCTTACTTGACAACTGCTTTTGTTGTGTGTAGTTTTACATGTTAAAGTGAAAACTTTTCTTTCCATTTAGACAAAAAGGAGGAAATATAGGAGAATATTATTTTAAGGTGTGTTACTTTTGTTTATGTTGCATTTGTTTAACTTTGTGAAGCTGTGTTACTGAACCTGCCTAAAACACCCGATGGTCTAATAAAGAACTGAACGGCCAATAGTGAGGCAGGAGGAACAGGAAGGGCTGGCGGGCAGAGAGGATAAATAGAAGGAGAAATCTGGGAGGAAAAAAAGAAGGAGGAGCAAGAAAAGGAGGGGGACATCAGGAGCCAGCCACCCGGCACACAACCAGATACAGAGTAAGAAACAAAGTAAAGTTACAGAAGTGAGAAAAAGGAAAAAGCCCAGGGGCAAAAGGTAGCTGGGATAATTTAAAGTCAGGAAAAGCTGGCAAGAAACAAGCCAGGTAAGGCTGGGCAATTGTAAGTAAGAATAAGTCTCTGTGTGTGATTTATTTTTGAGCTGGTTTGCAGGCACCCCAAAAGAACAAAAACAAACAAGAGACAGCATTCTGTCAATAGTTGAGGTAAAGGCAGTTTCTTTGCCCAAATGGCTAGCTTTTGCCATAAAGAAAACAAACTCCATATGCAGTTTCTTTGATGCCCATCATCCTCTTTTGAAACAAATTGCTGCTGTCAGGAGCAGACATGTCTAATTGTCATGAAAAGCCTTAGGTTATTAAACATATTAAAAGCCATATTCTGTAGGTCTTTTAAGTGTTTGAAGACCATCTATCTATCTAAATTTATCCATGTATGACCTTGAAAACATACCTAACATGACTTTAAGTTTGACCATTATAGATGACTAACGATTAATCTGTATTTCTTAATTATGCATTACATTTTAAATAAGCTGCATAAACACAATACCCCAAACAAGAGTAAAAACATAAATACATTATAACAAAATTAAATTTAAATTTGTATCAATGTACCAAAATCCATACCAATGTAAAATATTTTGAGATGTATAGTTGTTTTTTGGATTAAAGTGTATTCAATAATCTACCCTTTTTATCTTTAGAAAAAGATCTTTGAATTTAACTCCCTTTTTATCTTTTTTCTGACTATGACCAATAACAACTTGTAACCAACCCCCTAAACAATGACAAACATTTATAATCCATTGAATAACCAAAACCCACCCATAATCTGTCTTTTGAAAGTGTAGGCATCATTCTCTAGACTACTTCCTAGACATCGTCTGTGGTCACTGGTATCTTTGTGGAAACTTGAGACAATCAGGATAACTGTTAAGTCATGGCTAGAGTAGTTTGTGAGGCTGGATCATCTCAGCCAGCAGTCTTGAAGCTGTTTTGGATGCAGAATTCTGAGGAGATTGTAACTGAGGCGTTTAGAGATGCTGGATCACCTAGGCCATCTCTTTTTATTGGTGTCTGGTCCACTTGATCTGAAAATACATAAACTTTTAACAGTAACATATGCTGTGGGATGTTCTGTATGGCAAATGTGTTGCTAATAAAACACTGATTGACCTGTGGCTAGGCAGGAAGTGTAGGCGGGACAAATATGTTAATAAATAAAGCACTGATTGGCCAGTAGCCAGAGAGGAAGTATAGGTGGGACTAACAGAGAGGAGAATTGAGGGAACAGGAAGGTGGAGCAGGAGACTGCCTGGAGCCGCCACCAGGACAAGCAAGATGTAAGGTACCAGTAAGCCATGCCACGTGGCAAAGTATAGATTAATAGAAATGGGCTAAATATAAGAATAAGAGCTAGACAATGATAGGCCTGAGCTAATGGCCAAGCAGTTTAAATAATATGAGTCTCTATGTTTACTTGGTTGGGTCTAAGTGGCTGTGGGACTGGTGGGTGAAAGAGATTTATCCTGACCGTGGGCCAAGCAGGAAAACTCTAGCTACAAACATACATGGCTGTATTAATACAAGTACAGACTGTGCATTGTACACAAATTAGCCAAAGATGATTTTTGTTTTGCGTTTGAGCAGGTAACATATACATTACATGTTTTGTAGTTTTTCTAGGTTTATTTCTTTATGACTGTAGCAAGAGTTTTCAGGGGGTCTTCCCTGATCAAACATACAAATCTGGAATGAATTGACAGCCTCTCATTTTCTGAGGAAATAAAAGCACAACCTGTTCCCCAAAGTAACATATTTCTACTTCCATTTTGAAGTCAAGATATTTTTAAAATATATAGGTTGGTTTAATCCAGCAGTTTTCATAATCCAATGTGTCTTAGCAGCTCTTGTTTTTTCTTTAGCAATCAGAAAATCTAAAGGAAACACAGTAACATGCAGGATCCAGACTCTGTGTAGTTCCCATCTTTATGTGGCTTATTTTTTTATTATTATTATTTTACTTTACCCCCTTTTTTAAAGACTTTATATTTTTAAACTATTTTTTAATTGTATGACTGTATATGACTTTCTCTTTTCTCTCCCAAGCCTATGTATGTTTTTAAACACACTGTAACCCGTTTAGAGGGTTTTTTTCCATCTGGACCTGTCTTTACTGAGCATCTGTATTATTTGGTTGCATGAGACCAATCTTAAACTGCTATGTTAGTTGCCTGGCACTGCTGGGCTTAGTGCATACATTGGCTCATGGCATTCGCAAGGGCTCCCCCGCCCTTGGTTCCCTGAGAGCCTGGCTTCATGGCAAAGGGACTGGAGGGAACCACATTTACTCCCCCAGCTTTGGGAAGTTGTTGGGTCCACACTGTCGCCAAGTAGAGCACTGCCCACTTCCATTAACCCCATTTAAGTGTCCAGTAGCAGGCCTCTTGAAAGAGCCACGCCCATGTTTGTCACTAGCACTGGGCCAGGAAGCTGCCTCTTAAAGGAACTGCTCCTCTGTTTGCTGCTAGCACCAAGTCGACCCAAGAAAAGGCAGTCAGCAAGAAGCTGCAATTGATTCTGCTTGTGTGTTTGGAACCCTTTGGTTTTCTAAGCTTCTTCAGGTTTTATGTGGATCTACATTGCCCCATGTTTCTATGTTGAGTAATAAAATGTTTGTCCTATGTATACATCCCTGCAGAGGATGTTCACGAATATAACACCAATGAAATGTTTCAGTTCATTTAAAAGCTGTGACTGGTGCATTGGTCATCTAGTGACTGGCTGCACAGTACACATCATTTTTTCACAAATCTGCAAAATCTTTTCTATGGATGGAATCATACAGACACTCTGAAGAATCTCCAAATGGCCTGTCATACTAACATTTAGCAAGCACAACACCAGATACAAGACACAGAATTTCTTGGACTAACAGGATTAAATCACTATGAATTTTGATAAAATTTACCAAATCCATCTTCATGCTTCCAGTCATGAAATAGTAAAATCAATTTTACAAATAATAATTAAAGCCATTTTCTCAGTGCTTGAGAGATGGTTCACTTATGAGCAGTAGCTGGCTTCACTGAGGATCTGGGTTCAATTCCTAGCAACCATATTTTTGTTCAGAACCATAAGCCTTACTCCAGTCAGTAACATGGCATTTGATGGTCTCATCCAGCCTCTAGAAGCACCAGGCATGCACAAGTTGCACAAACATAATGCAGGCAAACTATTCATACACAAAAAATGAATACAAATATAGAAAAGCTAAAAAAAATTAAAGTCCCTTCAAAAGGATGACAATATATAGAATGAGGTTATATATCACTATAATTTGCTAAGGTCTCCCTCTTTCTCTGCTCAAGACTTGAGTTACCAGGAAGATTGTCTGAAAATAAACACATGCGGAAACTGTTAGTTGGGATTTTGTCTTATCCACAATATTGTAGATCTGAGAGCTCTTTCACACTCATTAAACAGATAAATGAGAGACACAGTTTCTCAATTTCTTCCACTGAGCATGCCAACACTCAGCCAGAAGTCCATCCCTGTCAATCAGCACAAGGGGGCTAAAGACTGCATAACCAAGGGTCAGAAACTCCCTAATAATTATTATCTCAGAATTGTTCCCTGAAGAGAGACTTAAAAATAGAGAAAAAGCACAGTCAATCCAATAGAAAAAAACAAAACAGAGCATCAGAAGGAGGACACTCTGAGCAGCTCTCACCTCAGGGGGAGTTCTGTAGAGAAGCTTGGCCTTCTGAAGGTAAAGGACATGCTGGTGGTGCTTGTGGAGAAGAAATACCATGTAGCCACTGGCCCCTCCCATGGCTCCCTGAAACACTGCATCTCTCAGGACCATGAGAGAGAGAACAATCCACTTTGTTTTCTGACTTTCTAGCATAAAATAGCAATAGTTGTCACCATTTTCAAGCTGTGATATATTCAGACTTGTACTTGTGATGGAGTGGATTAGATTCACACTTATTAAAGCATTGAGCATCCAAAATAATGAAAAGAATGGAAGGATGTGCCATGAAGAGTTAGGTCTGAGCCTCCTCCACCCAGATGCTCTGGGACTGATGATGATGGCCTGGACCACAGTGAGGAGACTGCTGGTACAGATGGAGAGGCCACGGGCCACCCTCTCCAGGTAAACAATGATCTTACAGCCTATGTCATCTAGGAAGTTTCTCAAACCAAAAGTTGCTATTGTCTTTGGCAATCCTTTTGCAAGAAGGATCATGATGTTTGCAAAAGCCAAGTGGATGAGAATAAGGTGTATGGGTTTCTTCTCAGGGCCTCCCCTCCAACTGAACACATAATTCACAGAAACAGAAATGTTCCCCAGAGTGCCAAGCACAGTCATGAAGAGAAAAACTATCTCCTTAATAAACTTCAAAACCATTTCTTTCTTTCCTAAGTAGAAAACTTTGTGTCCAGGATGCAAAGATTCTTTCAGGAAAGCATCAGTAATGCTAGACATGGATCTGAAATATACATTTTGCATGATAGCATTTTCTAGTGTGCAAGAGGCAGCAATGGACACATGTAATGTATGCAGATTAGATCCTGGAATTGTCTCCTTTTTCCCCACTGTGGACTCTGAGATATTGTGTATGCTCTGACAGGTGAGTTTGGGAACTGCTATTCAAAATCTAAAGTTTCAAAGGAGATTTTTATTTTTGAGCTCTACACTAGCAAAATTGACTTGTTCGAGTGGTATGTGCATGTGTGTATATGTGTGTCTGTCTGTCTGTCTGTGGGGTTTATCCTAGTTAACACTCTGCATAGCTGAATCAAACTCCAAGTTTCTCCAACCAACATTTCTTCCTCATGCTGAATCTGTGTGCCTTCCCCACATCACCTCACAGACACTGGGAATCCCTGCTGGATCAACACCTGTAACATATCTCAGATTTAGTACCTTACTCTCCACACTGTCTCCTCCTTTGTCTGATATTCCCATCTTATCTGCATCTTGACTAACGTAACAATTTCTAGATTTGCCTTTGGCTTCAAAGTTTTATAACTTCCATTTCCACATCTTAATATTTTAAAAGTTCTTATATTGATTACTCTGTGACTTCACTCCATATAAATGTTCACTAGTTACTTTTTGAGGTAGTCCTCAATGTCAACTCAAGTTGTGTAATCTTTTCAGATAGGCCTTGACAGTTAAATCTGAGTCATAAAAAGACATGCTGAAAAACTCATGTACCCACCAGGTTGCAGGGAAGGAGGGTGTCTTGCAGAACCCTGTAGTGCTTCCTAGGAGAGGGGGTAGCAGACAGCTTTGACCCCAGTTTATGACTTCAGGGCATATGACCCCAGTTTGTGACTCCAGTGAGCGACCTGAGGGCGTCTACAGGAGCATGGGTCAGCTCTCCACCAGGGGATAAGGAGGAGGTGGATGGGAGAAGGGGATTTATGAAGTATTATGTGCTGCTATGAAATGAGTGAAGTTTTTGAGTTACAACTCCTCAGTATTGGCTACATACAGTGCCGTAGGTTGGGCTACTGTGTGAGCAGGGATCCCCATCTCAGAGTTCATGGTGTCATTTGCCTCTGTGGGGCCTTGTGAGCAGCAGTTTGTCAGTTTGCTTTGCAGCTGCTTCTCCTAATTCTTCTCCAACCTGTTTATCAGGCATCTGCTTTGTTCTGCATCGGTCTGAGCTGATTCCAGAACTCTAGATCTCAGCAGGATGTTGTTATTCATGTTCAGGAGGTCCGTTCTCATTTCTCAGGGATTTATGGTAAGCTTTGGGCACCTTTTAGAATGAGAGGAGACTGAATATTTCATGGGTTTGGGTGTTCTGAGTACTTGGAACGCCTCTGTTCCCTTATTCCTGTGAAACTTACAGGATTGTTTTAACTGTCTGTGTCTTGATGGTATCACCTGTGACCTGCGTGAACCAAGCCGTGTTCCTAGGTTGGGTCTCTGTTGCCTCATGACTCTAGAAATGTCAGTTATTGCCTTTCAACTGCTCCTCTGATGGATGGGTAGTTATTGTCCTATTATTGATGTGTCCTAGAAATCGCAATATCATCCCAGATATCTGCACGTAATGACATATGCTCCAGACAGTAATAGCAAGCACATCAGCATTCATTAACAATTCAGAATAAAAATGCAGTGTTTAGTCAGAGGCTAGAATCTGTAAAAATCCCTTCAATAATTCCACCTGATGGAAAATATTAACATTTTCTTTTTGTTTAATGCTTGATTTCCTGGGGATTCCTACTTTTCTAGTCTCTCTCTTCTCCCACCCAAAAGTTTCAATCATATTTCAGAACAGATTCTGATCTAATAAGTGATTCCTTCTACTGGAGTGGACTGTAAGAGGAGGGAGAAGCAATTCATCTTCCACATTATACTGGGAAACACTACATGAGATTAATTTAAAAGACAAGATGGACTTGTGTTTAGAAATATCGATGATCCCATGTCTGGAAATAAACCCCAGGAACGTGACATAGGCTACATCCATCCATCCTGGTTTTCTAAAAACAAGGAAACAAAAGCGAAACAGACTATTTCTCTTTGCTGCTTAGCACTGGGATAAAATTTAGATGAGCTATTCAGGACGTGCTAGTTCCCAGCCTGAGTCCTTGATAGCAAGAATTCTCAAGATGGTGATGATAACTGTTACACTTAGTGGTTTATATTTCTCCACACCTGACAGGCATACAAAGACTGTAGCTGATATAAGTATGTATATTATTATGTGATAGACTGGAGAGACGAAGAATAGATACCAAAGGAAAACCTTCAAATTAGGAGTTATGATGTTATTGTAAGAGAAAATATGTGCAAGTATTTTAAAAGTGGAAATGGACCAAAAGTGAAAAGTACCAACGTTACAAACATTAGTGATACTGTTGGAGTCACAATGCTGGCAAACATGGAAGCTAAAAACAAGAAATTTTGTTTTTGTTTTGTCTTGTTATTTTTGAGACACAGTCTCCCTATGTAAACCAGGCTTGAACAACAATTACCTTGTCTCAGTCTCTCTAGTGCTGACGTTACAGGAATGTATCCTGATTGTCTCCAGGGTTTGAGAGACATCTGAAAATCTTCTATATACTATTGATTCCTTTAAAGAAAAAAAAAAAGAAGAAGAAGAAGAAGAAACCTTATGCAAAGGCCCAGCCAGAGCTCTGTCATGATCCCATAGCCTCAGGATGGATATCAATGCCTCAGCATTTCTGGTCCATTTCTGTGTCTCCAGGAAGTAGTCTCCTTTGGTCTTTCTGGAGCTAAGGACCTATCACCTCAGGGTCAGAAGGAAAGCAGAGGTCCTGAGGATCACAGAGCCTCTCAACTGCTCCCTGGCTTAGAAAGAGAGAGACTTCTGCTTTAGTGAAACTCTCCACGGCACAGCTAAGGGGATCGAAGATCATACCTCCATGAACTCACCTGGACCTCTGTGGTGCACACAGCCTCCAGAGCAGCCTGGGAAGTGACACTGGCCAGGTCCTATTTGTACTGTCAGGATTTGTGGGGCTCTTGGCTGCCATCAGGTAGTGCAGACTTCAAGTTTCATGTTGTCCCAGTGTCGGAGGAAGGAAGGCCTCTGCAGGGCCCCAGTCCCTGAAGTACAGCTTCCCTGTCTCTCCACAATTAGTACATTGTTTTCCTCTGAAGTTATTTCAAGCTTAATTAGGGTTTAATTATTTTAAGAGGAAGGATATGAGATGAGAAAATGAACAACTAACTGAGTTTCTTTGTACGGAGCTCCCCACATCTCCAGACTGTTTTCACCTTCTCAAAGAGGGAAGCTATGATCTGGCAGGGGACTGGCTTCTGACACATAGACTAAGTCACCTGCTTCTCTTTCTTAAATCCCTCCTTAGATAGAATTAGAATAAACGATGCTTAACATTGAGGATTTATGTGCAAGTCCAAAACATAGACTAGAACAAGTTTAGATCTTTGTTCTACCTGTGCCCATTGGTAGTGATGGTCTTAGCTGTAATTGATGGTTTCATTTCTGCACATTAAATATGAATGTCTTTGTGGCCTTATTCCAAAAGCAATATTTACTCATTATATAATGTCAATGACATTTATAAAACTTATGTGTGCCCAAGAGAGGACTTTCCATATACATTTCATTCTAGTTCCGAGGAGGCCCTACCTATCCTGGATGGAAAAGAATGTAAATAAATAAACAGGGCTAAGATTAGAAGTGATGACATCATCAATTTGTTCTTGAAGAGAAAGCACCATTGGGTTGACATAGGAGATGAGTTCAAGGTCATGACTCTTACTCTGTGCCCTGCATGATGGTGTCCCCACACATATAGGGGCTGCTGACACATGCTAGAGCTGAAAATACTTCCTCTGTAAATGAAATGGCAGCTTTTGAGGAAACCAGAATTTGTATCCTCTCTATTGAATGTGGAATCCAGGAACAGGGAAGCTAAGTTGTACACTACATATGTCATGGTGGATGGAAATAGAAAAATAAGGGTTGTTGGCTAAAGGGCCCCATGGAATCCCCAAACAATCCAGGCTATTGCCAAGGTTATAGGCTGCTCCCCACAAACTGACATCAAGGCTCCATTCCTTAACACTTCACCCACACTACTCACTGAGCTTGGAGATGCCAAGTCGATGCCTACATAGAGGCTTCACTCCGTGTTCCAGCATCTTTGGTACAGGAAGGTACTCTGCAGGCTCTCAGAAGAGAAACATAAACACCAACCCAGCCACAAAGCCTTCATCTGCAATGGTGCACTGCCTGTAAGATACGCTAGGACAATGGCCGCACAAAGATTGTGGCAGTAACCCACTCCACAGTTGAAACCCACACCTGACACTGCTTGGCTAACCAGGAACCTGAGAAGCAACAGCCAGGGACCAAGGGTAAAACCAAATAACAGTGGTCTAAAAAAGGGGGAAATGTATTGATAAAATGACTCCTAAATATTATGATATAGTCATGGATCAGTATCTTGTTGAGTTATCAGCAAAGAAGCTTCCTCTTACAGCAGATGGGATCAAACACAGAGACCCACAGTCAGACAGTACCCAGAGAGTGAGAGACCTTGGAACACACAGCCCCAAATGGGATGTCTCCATCAAATCCTTCAATCCCTCCCCTCAGAGCTCAGAGAACCCCACAGAAGAGGATGTATAAAGAGCATTAGAGCCAGAAGGGATGAAAGACCCCAAGAAAATAAGGCCCTCTAAATCAACATGAGCAAAGCTCCTAAGAACTCAGAGACTTGAGAAGCATGCACAGGGCCTGCACGGGTCTGCACCTGATCCTCCGTGTGCTTCTAGTTTTTATGGAATTCCGGAGTGTGTGAGTGAGTGGGCCTCTGATTCTGTGCCTTCTATTAGGTTCTTTTCCTTCTGTTTGTTTGTCTTTTCTAACTTCAATGTGATGG
>CABHPQ010152915.1:0-27750 GCA_902168405.1 Peromyscus aztecus | reverse complement strand
AGAGAGAGAGAGAGAGAGAGAGAGAGAGAGAGAGAGAGAGAGAGAGACTGGTCCAAGGTCACAGAGGGTGTCAGAAATAGATAGGAGCAAGATAGGCTTGCACCTCAGTGCCCCACCCCGATGCCAACACTCACATCCACTTTAGCCCTTCCCTGTTCTCAGCATCCCCCCAAATCTTCAGAGGGTTGTTGTGTTGGTTAACATTTGTAACATCTTGGGACAAAGCAGGCAGAAGATGCAGAATTGGAGATTATCATCGGTAATAATAACGATGATAATGACAAACACTTATTGGACACCTTCTGTGTCAGACTCCATGCTCAGCAGCCTGTGTGTGTTAGTCCCTAATTCTTCTTGAAGCCCTGTGACCTAACCCCTGTTAGCAAGATGTCAACCTGGAGCTCAGAGACCTTAAATAACCTGGCCAAGGTCACACAACTAAGGACAATTTTGTCTTGAGAGGTAGATCTCAGGTTCTTAGTTGGTGTTCTGCCACTGGCTGACTTGCTGGTAAATGTGTGGTATGGCAGAAGGAGCTTCACAGCCTCAGTTTCCCCATCTGTAAAGTGTGAAATGGCAAGACTTTCCTTTCCTGAGTGCCTACTTGAACATGTCCTCAGGTTTCCAAGAAGAGCCACCCCACCAAGCTGTCCAGGAAAGCAGATGCCGGACAGCGCCCCCCTCCCCAGCACACACCTACTCCCTGCCTGGCCTCAATGTCTCCAACTAGAGGAAACTCCTTGGAGGGAGGAGGCAGACCACAGCCTCTTGGGTTATAAGCATTTGTGCCTCAGGCAGCAGCGAAGGGCACACTGTGGGGCTTCTGCCCAGGGTGAGTGATGACCCAGCAGGTCTTTGGCCTGCTGTCACCCCAGGCAGGGCCATCCATCCCCAGCAGTGCCCTGCTGCTACAGTAGACAGTGACTGGACACTGTCAGGATCAGCCAACAAGGCATGCAGGAGGCTGCTTCTAATTCCCAGTTCCTCTGAACACCGTGAAGGGATCCTGGGCTGGTCCTGCCAGTGGGTTCCAGGATGGCCCTTGTGACCCGTGCATACAAAGATCTTGCCACTAAAATTACAGCACAGTGGAAGTCCAAGTGAGCTCTGTCGGGATATTGGATTTTCTGGGCTCCCCGCCTACCTTCCAGCTGCATGCCTTTGGGGAGAACTCTTCCTTGCTCTTAGCCTCAGTTTCCCCATCTGTGTGAAAAAGGGATTGGTCTGGGCATGCAGTCCCTGCTCTGCCATCCTGAATGGTCACCTTCCACAGCAGCCTCCAGGGGAAGGCATTCCTTTCAAAGGATAATAGAGTGCCCAGGAATGAATAGGATTCCAGCCATGTAGGGACCAGGTGGCCCGGCCCCGTTCATTTCTAAACTGCATTAAGGTGCTTTCTGACAAATGACCTTTCACTGGCAGAGAAAAGCATCTGAGCACCAGGGGCAGAAAAGTGTTAATGAACACCCCCACCAGAATCATCGATGACTCCCCTCTCTCCAGAGGCCTAATCATCTTCATTGGTGGGACTTTGCCTTCAGTGGACTGTTGTAATTTGAATTGTGTATGTGAAAATCTGTTATCGAGAGACATCACAGAATAATGCAGTGATATTATGGCACCTGCCTTTACTTTTAAAAAAGGATTTGTGTCTAAGCGTTTATGTGTGTGCGTATGTTTATGTCACACACGAAGAGAGAAGCTATACAAAGACTCTGAAGACATATATCAGTCCATAAACAGGCGAGATAGGGAAAATGACATGCTTTGTTACAGATATTTCCCAGTGTCTTCCAAATCCTTTGCAATCAGGAAGTAAACAAAGAATCAAGGAGTAACCGGAAATTATAAAGTCACATGGGAAAATAAGCTCCTAGCTCTGCAGTGAGAGGTGATAGATGAAGTCCTGAGCCTCTGGGGATCTCAGAGAGAAGACAAGTCCCAACACAGACAGACAGAAGGAGGGACAGATCAAAGAACTCATGCCACAGAAGGAAGTCAAGCCCCGGCTCAGAAGCTGCCCCTTCCCTGTTCTGGCCACGCCCACAGTCACTGCATTCTTTGTGCCAGACCAAAATTTGGATTCTTCAAGAAACCCTTTGTCCCTTTGACCTTGAGCAGTTGAGATAGAGATGTGAACCGGTGGCAGCTGTCTGGGACCCATCCTGGGCCATTTAGGGGTTTTGAGACATCCCAGGGTCTCCTGCTTCTATAGCTCAGGTTGATGCAAGAGAAGGGAGAACAGGACTCACTCCCAGGGCATTCCCCAAGGTGATGCCTCCAGACAGCAGCAGCAACTGCAAGAAGCGTTCAGCTCCTCCCTGCCCCTTCTCAGCTATAATCTCTAGATCATACTCCCATTAATTATTATTACCGTATTAATCATACATGTGATTAATTCAGTAATGGTGATTCATAATTGATTGCATTTTATATGGTGCCTTTCATCCACACATCTCCCAAGATGTGCACAGCCTACAACAAGACTCACATAGAGCAGGACGTGTTCTTAGCTCGTCTGCATTTTGTTGAATAAACTTCTCTTTGCAAAGGCTGGGGGCCAATAGTCTTTGGGCAGACCGGGCTTGCCAGCCAGCCCTACTCCTTGCCCATTTCCCTGAGTACTGGTACCCTGCCTTGCCTGGTGTTGCCTGTGTTCCGAGAGTCCGGTAGACTGTAGTCTTTGGCAGGCAAGTCCATCTGAGCCCCCAGATGCTGGACCAGACCAGCCTTTCTCTACAGAAGCAATGCTACAAAGTGGCTCTAGATCAGGGCTCTGGAGCTAAGCTTTCTGCTAATGAGCTGTGTGACCTTGAGCAAGCTGCTTCCTTCCTGCCTCGATTTGCCTAAATTACTGTGGCATTAATAATAGTCTCCTTCCCTCTGGACAGCTAAAACAAATTGAACACCTAGAACCTGCTGTATAGGAACCTTAAGCTTGTGGCATATCTACAACCAGACCTCTCATTCTTTTTCTGGGCCTCCCTCAATTTTCTCAGCTTTAAGATGGGATGAGGGAGCCAGAGAGATGGCTCAGCGGTTAGGAGAGCGTATTGCTCTTACAGAGGACTTGAGTTTGGTTCCCAGCACCTACTTTAGGCAGCTCACAATCACCTATAACTTCAGCTCCAGGGGAATTCAATGTCCTCTTCTGCCCTCTGCAGGTACCTGTACTCATATAAACACACACACACACACACACACACACACACACACACACACACACGCACGCACTCACACACACACCACACATTCACACACTTGAAAATAAAATCATAAAATGGGATGGTAGGTCCACTTCAGGAGTTCCTCTGAGATCTGAAAGGAACCCTGACAACAGAAGCAGTTGGGATTTTGAGGACTTAGAGTTAGGCACCCTGGGCTCACAATCCTGTTTGCCATTTTCTAGTTTTGTGACCTTGAGCCAAGGACACATCTTGTCTAGTCTCAGGCATCCAAAGACCTAAGCTTGATGTAAGGATTTAATAAGCAAATACTTGAAGTCTTTTGGCTTCCAGAAAGCGATTAGCATGGAGTGGCACTGTCATTTTTCACCCAGGCAGATACATGATAGTTTACTGATGGTCTCCGTCTCTATCCTGCCGCTAGGTGAGATAGACTGGCATTCTCCCCTTGTCTAGATGAGAGCACTGAGGTTGAAGACTCAGTCCTTGGTTCCTGAGTCAGGGCAGGGCCCCACTGGAACCCTGGTTTATTGATACTTGGTCTTGGTCCCGCGTTTATTATTCTAGTACTTTCTTCTTGGTAACTTGGGGAGGAAGCTTGCATGGCGGTCTCTAGTTGCCAGCGGAGCATATAAGGGACCTGGAGAAGTGTGGTGCCTCCTGAAGAGCATGTACCAAAGGAGACCTACAGCTCAGAACGGGCTGTAGATGGATGAGAATATTCCCAGCTGCCTGCCTTTGGCACTGGGTCTCTTCCCCGAGAAGTCTGATCAGGATCCCTGTAATGGGGTGGTGGTGGTCAGAATGTCACCTTCCCTAACTCCAGGCAACATGGCAGGGAGAAGAGATTGGTGGAGCCCAGTCTAGGAGGAAGATCCCAAGGCCCCTGCAGATGAATTGCTGGACTCCTTCCAGAAAGACGAAGCCCAGACATTCCCTGCCCCCCTCCATCCCAGAGACTAGAAGAGAGCCAGGGCTCCTCAGCAGCTGCAAATCTTGCTTGTGAAGCCTCATTGGGGGACCGAGTGATGTTCACATCCACGAGCCAGGAGTTGAGGATTCGTTGGGGTCTTGGGACAGGATGCACAGAGCCCTTGTACCAGAGTGCAAGTGACTGCCTGGCCTCACTAGGTTGCACCTCAAAAGGCTTCTCTCTGTAGGCAATTCTGGGATCCTAGCTGAGCACTTACTATGTGCGGCATCCTGCTGGGCTCCAGAGATGACAGAACCACAGCTTAGGGAGACTATCCATGCTATCCACATATCATACAAAGGGTGACTAAGCATCTATTATGTGCCAGACAAAGGTCAATCTAGAGAGGTGATAGAGCGCGCGCACACACACACACACACACACACACACACACACACAAACAATGGAGTTACATCAAGCAATCTTAGCCATGCAGCCCATGTGTTCTCCAGCCCTGATATCTCCTCATTCTTGGATCAGCAAATGAAATCCCATCATCTGTCTGTGTCTCTTTCATCTGAGGACTGTTTCTGCTGACCCTCAGCCTGGGGAGCAGAAGCTTGCCTTGCTTCCATCCTCCCTGCCTCTTGGAAGATGTGCAGGACCCTACTAGGGTTGGCCAGCTGTAGAGCTGTTTGCAGGTGATCAGGTGGGGAGACAAAGCATGCCAGCAAGGTAGGGTGAAGAAGGACCCCAGGAGGAACTGCAATCTCGCTGAGAATATTCTGCCTCCCGCCCACCCCAGCCCCACCTCTACACCGAGAGGAAAATGGTTTTTTTCCTTATGGAGCAGGTGATCTGGGCCAGGATGGTATAGCAGATGTGCCCTTCCCCTCAGACATGTGCTGATCACAAAATAATTGACCCAGTTATAGAAATACCAGCTCTGCACCTTGGTCCTCTCCTTCCTGCTCTGCTAGGGAGCACCCACAGCACCTCTACACCAACACTCACCCCGTTCTCCCCAATCATGGGCAGTGTTCAAAGAGCCCCAAGTAGGCCTCAAGCACAAAGCACCCATGAGCAAGCATGCTGTCTTCTGCAGAGGAACCACTTGAGGTGGGCAAGCTGAGCAACCCCTGAACAAAGGATGCTACAGATGCTAAAGGCGCCCACAGGGAGAGAAACATTCAGAAAGGCATCCTCCAGCAGTCTCCTTCTTGATCTCTCTCTTTCTCACTCACACTCTTTGTCCCAAGCAACAGTTTCCTCATTAATTGTCCATCATGAGGCCACCCCTGGCTCCCTGCTCTGTCAAAGCGCTGGGATGCAGGAGCCCTGTGTCTTCAGCCTTTGCCCTCTGACTCCTGCCCTAAACGATACATCAGCCGTCCTGGCTGTGAAGCCCTGAGACAATGTCCCTCTTGCCCCCTTTTGCCCTGGGCCCATCTTCGCTGCTCAGAGGAAGGGGTTAGGGTGGGACCACCCGAGGGTGGCAGGTACTATTGCTTTGGAAGCTCTAGCTGTTCACATTCAATTTCTCACTTAATGACCCCTGGCCTAATGCATGGAGACAACTGAAGCCAGTGGTCTCTCTCCCTCTGCTGGCTTTGGTGGGCTTTACTTGTGATCTCTCTCTGGTCCACATTTAACTCACACTACCTCTGTTTCCATGGGGATCCTCCCATCCTTGGGGTCCTTATTGCCTTTCCCCATGGCTGGGGCTCCTCACTGACCCTGTTTCCTCTTGATTCCCACACAGGCTCCTGTCTCCTTCATTCAGGAAATCTAGGCAGAAGCTGACAAAGAGCCAATGGCCATCTGACCAAACACTTTGCTTTTGAAGCTGAATGAGAGTTAGAAGGACATCGTTCCTGATGTCCCCCTTCCCACCCCTATGGGGGACTCCTGAGGTTTTATTAATCTGGAAACAGTGGGGAGCTCTGGGCTTGAACTCCCTCACCTCATCAAGGCCATGAGACTCTTTGACCACACTTACAGCAAGCTTGGCATTGATATTTGGGACCCCAGGGGCCGGAGCCTAGCTTGGACTCCCTTCATTTACCCCTGTGGTCTCAGGCTGCCTGCTGCACCTGTTTCCTGTCAGTGCTATGGGAACCGCAGCAGCCCCCCCCCCCCCACTTGCCGGGAGGACCAAACCATGAACTCACTGCTGTATTCTGGGGTCTCTCCCCTAGTGCAAACAGGCTGCATGCAGGCAGCAGGATGATTCTCCGCTCTCAAGGGCATCCCCAGCCTAGACAGCAGACTCTTGGGGTTCTCTCTGGCCGCAGAGGGGAAAGCCCCCTCTGGTTTGATTTCCTCAGGCAACAAACTAAGACAGCCCTGGAAGCCAATGGCAGTGAAGCAGTTTCATGAAAAAGTGGGCGAGGACCTCTGAGCACCTCTTCCTACCCACGTTAACCTGGTGTCCCAGGCCAGCTGGAGTCGCTGTGATGCCAGAAGCGACACCCTCCCTTTCCTTCTGTCCCCATTCCAAATAACAGGTTGAGGACTAGACCCTGACACAGGCACCCATATTTGCTCTCACTTTATGGACTGGGAAACCGAGGCTCAAGAGGCAAACACTTGCCCCAAGTCCTATACTGAGATTCACCCCCAGTCCAGTGACCTCACAGTTGCTACCTGATCCCACTTGGTTCCCGCCAACACCCCAGGCCAGCTGTAGTCTCTTGCCACAGTCTACACCCTAGAGTTGTTAGGCCCCTGGCTGAGTCTCTAGCTCCTTCTGGGGCCTTGGATCTTCATGGTCAAGGGAGGGGGTGGGGCAGGGAGACTTGGGGTCCTTCCAGCTTAACATTTCTGGATTTTCTGGCACTTCCTGGGGTCAAGCTGAGTGACAGGTCCCCAAGGAGGGAGAGGCAGCACTGGAAGGCTGGTTAGAAGCCTGACATTAACAAACAGGGAGCTCAGCACAGGAGAGGCAAGAGAGTGGAGAGCGGTGTGTGTGAGGCCGCCAGGGACAGTGAGGCGCCAGGTAGGGAGGCCTGAAGGTCTGATTGTGGCTTTGATTTTCTTTTTAATTGTTTGCCAGAAAGAGCTCCAGAAATGCCTTCTTAGAGATTCTCTAAGAAGGACTCTCCTTTCGAGGCTCAATGACCAAGCATGCACGAGACTGCTCCATGTCTGTGGGGGCTCAGGAACCCAAGGGTGAGACTGGAACTCCTCAGCAAGTGCCACAGGACATTTTTCAGAGGGGACCCATTGCCAGAAGCCATCCACACACAAAGTTGCAGCTCCTCTAGGGTCCCTGTACCAATAAGTAAATGCAGAGTATGCCAACATTTCAGTACATGGAGGGCTGTACGCCAGGCTCTGTGTTAGGGCTCGAGACACAAACCCACGTCAGTTCAAAGGGCTTCTAAGGCACACCCCTGTGTGGAGAGACAGACAAGGTGAATGCATGGGCTTCTGGGCAGCCACGGGGAGTCTGGTGGAGCCCCACTGCATAGCCCTGGCAAAGGCACCCTCCCAGACTAGCCAGGGCTATTAATATCCTGCTGAGTCAGGGGGCTCTTGAGTTTCAGCTGAAGACGCACAGAGAGCACGTTAGATATTCTTGACTCCTGACCTACCCCCACCCTTTCCACCTGCCCTTCCCTGCCAGCATCTATGGGAAATAGCAGGTGCTGATGGAAAGCGGTGGGGCCTTGGAAGACAGGGAGTATGTGTGGAGATAAGAACTGAGAGACAACTGTCCCTGTCACTGATGTGCTGGGTGGCCTGAGGTTAGTAACTTCACCTCTTCGAGTTTCTTCATCGAAGGAGACAGAACAGCATGAAACAGGCTGTGAATGCCAAAGGCCCTGCATTCTGTAGCCCCTGCTAGTTAGTGTTTAACAAATACTTGTTCGACTATGCAGTGGGCCTTATCCTGGAGAGTGACTGGAAACAAGACTGGTCAAATCTGCCCTGTGACTCTCAGATGGGTTGAAAGACCACTAGTCAGATGTGACTTCTGGGGGCAGCATCTGGACAGCTTGATTCTACCTGTCCCCATAGAAAACCTTGTCACATTGTACCATGGTGCTCTGGTTGCATCTGCCTCTTGTCCATGTGTCGCTGGACAGCCAGCTTCCTGTCCAGAAGGCTCATACAGACTGGCTGAGTGTCGACCTGGGCCCAGCACACAGTAGATGCTCAGTAAACGCTGGTGAGCTGTACAGGCAGGTGGCAGAAGGTGTGACACTGTGGGTTTAGATACCTCTTGCGAATCAGGTAAAACCAAGTAACCAGTGGATTAGTAGGATCAGCACAGAGGTTAATTGGAATATTTAAGATCAAATTCCATCTAGATTGACTCATTTCTCCTGGATAGAACTGTCTGGGCTGTCAGTTGTCTCCAAGCACACACGTAGCCCACAACCACAACTCTGAAGTAGATGCTTTGTTCTCACAGGACATGGGAAGGCAATGGGTGTGCCACTTAGGCTCATATTCATCACTGTCTGAACCGTGCCTACATGCCTGGTTGATGCGGTGCTGAGGATGGAACTTCCGGCTTTGTGCTAGCTAGGCAAGTACTCTACCAACTGAGCTACAGCCCCAGACCTGAAATTATTATTTTTATAAATTAGAGCAATGATGTTACCACCTCCCATCATAGAACAGCAGGTATATGCTGGGCATTGAGCTCTATGGCCATCTCCTTAACCCCACTGCCCCAAGCTTTAAGTTTTGCTATCCCCATGTTTACAAATGAGAACCTGAAAGCCCAGAGCACTTAAGCCCCTGGTCCAAGGTCATTCAGCTAGTTAGAAGTGGACGCCAGTCTGCAGACTCAGGATCCTGCAAATGTGGCCTGACATACAGGTGACTTCAGGGATGCTCACCACACAGTACCCTCCTGAGGGTTCTAAACCCCACTTTCCTTCAAGAGATTTTCTAAGCCAAATCTTCACAGGAGCTGGGGAGCACTTTGAAGACCATGTCCTGTGGAGAATGAGGAGCTGATGATTGGCATGTTGGGCCCTTTCCTTCTGCTCTTTACTGGGATGCTCTTTTCACCCACACTGGGAAAATGCCCATTTCCTTCCCTCCCTGCCCAGGAGGGGCAGTGTGCACACATACGGAAGGGGAAAGGGAGATGTGTGTGACTGCCTTGCCGCTAACTCATGAAGACGTGCCATTTTCCATGCAGACTCTCTCAGAGGGAAACAGACTTCGGATAAAGGGAAAAGCATCACAATGGCTTCTCTTCCCAGTGATTCCTGCTCCCTGGACACAAGGCTGCGTCTCATGGCAACAGCATTCACACTTTGCTAAAATAAAAGCTCCCACCAGCTGGACCCCTTATTAAAGTGGAGCCCTGGGATTAGTGTTTTCTCAGTGAGTGGCAGAGGGGTGCTGGCTGCCCTCCAAGCTGACCTCACCTCCTGGGCACAGTAGCCTCCAGGTAGATTAAATAGTGCCCGAGAGCCTGTTTGGCAACCCCTTCTGGCTTTCTCCACTCCAATGCATCAGAATGTACCAGAACTGTGGGGCCCTTGGTTTGGAAAGTGAATTGAGTCTTACGGTTAATGACAGGGGTAGTGGGACAGAAAGAGCTGAGTTCAAATCCTCACTCTGCTATTAAGTGGCTGTTCTTCCTAAGATATGTCAATTCTCCTCTCTCCAGGACTCCAGTCTTCCCACCAAAGTCCAGGGGAGGGCTGTGCGGCTGGCGCGTTTCGCCACTGCCTCCTGCCACACAGTTTTCCTCATCCCTTCCCCTCCTCCTCCTTCTTTTTTGAGTCAGAGTCTCACGTGTCCTAGGCTAGCCTACAACTCACTATGTAGCCCAGGCTGGCCTTGAACTCACGGCAATTCTCCTGCCTCAGACTTCTGAGTTCTGGGATTATGCACCACCCTTGGTTTATTGTACTATCCTTAAAAAATTATATAGCATCCGCTAATGATGTCTTCTTTCTTCTCCTATATTTCATCTTCATCATCTTTCTTCTTTTTCTCTCTTTGAAACAGTCTCACTATGTAGGTCTGGCTGGTCTTGAACTCACTATATAGACCAAGCAGGCCTTGATTCCATATGCCTTTACCTCCTGAGTGCTGGGATTAAAGACGAGCACTACCACACTGGCTTTCTTTTCTTCTTGTTTATTAGTTCATCTTGGCTTCCTTTCTGTGGACCTGCCCTCTACAACTTAGAACACCATATGATTCTTTTTGTCACTATTTTAGAGAATACTTCTATTTATGAAATACAGTCACTACAAAACAGCTTGAAGCTTACACCCACGGCTTCAGACCTAGGCGTCAAGAACCCACACAGAGTCACTGAGTGGCAGCAGCCAGCTGTGTGTGAGGATGCCCTCGGATGCTCTGACAGTGACAAGATCTCCTCAGTACACATTGCCCAGGACCAAGAGCTAGTCTAGACCAAAGGGGCTTAAAGAGGCTCAACTGGACAACATACAGGCCTTAGACTGAGTCCTCTGAGGTCAAGAGGAAAACAAAACTGTTGAGGAGATTAGTATTGAGGGCCAGAAAGATGCTCGATGGATGAAGGTGCTTGCTGTCAAGGCTGATGACTGGAGGTTGACTCCCACCCAGTTACACATGGCTGGAAGGGCAGAACTCATTCCTAGAAGTTGTCCTCTGACCTCCACATACCCACCCCACCCCACCACACAAAATAAATAACATAATTTTTTAAAAAAGGTCAATATTGAGAAAATTAACCAAATGAGCACATACACCACATATAGGATGGTGGTATTCTCTCAGCATTAAAGTATTACATTTTCTGAATGTGACTATGGTGGTTTGAATGAGAAATGTCCCTCATAGGCTCATGTATTTGAATACTTGGTTCTCTGTTGATGGCTGTTTGGGAAGGTTACAGAACCTTTAGGGGGTAGAGTCTTGTTGGAGGAAGTATGCCACTGGGAATGGGCTTTGAGGGTTTGTAACAGAGGTTCTCAGCCTTCCTAATGCTGTGGCCCTTTAATACAGTTCTTCATGTTGTGGTGACCCCCAACCATATTATTATTATTATTATTATTATTATTATTATTATTATTATTATTTTTGGTTTTTCAAGACAGGGTTTCTCTGTGTAGCTTTGCGCCTTTCCTGGAGCTCACTTGGTAGCCCAGGCTGGCCTTGAACTCACAGAGTTCCGCCTGCCTCTGCCTCCCGAGTGCTGGGATTAAAGGCGTGCGCCACCAATGCCCGGCCCATAATATTATTTTTGTTGCTACTTCATAACTGTAACTTTGCTACTGTTATAAATCATAGTGTAAATATCTGATATGCAGAATATCTGAAATGCAACCCCAAAGGGGTAGTGACCCAAAGGTTGAGAACCACTGGTTCATAACCTCACCCCACTTCCTGTTCTCTCTACTTCTTTCCTATACATTGATGAAAATATGAGCAGCCAGCCTCCTGCTGCTGGCATCGTGCTTTCCCTGGCTGTGGTTTAGTCTCCCTGCCATGATGAACTCTTCCCCCTGGAACCTTCAATAAACCCTTCCTTCTTCCTCACTTTGTTTGTCAGGGTGCCGTGCCGCAGAGCAGGCACACAGCAATGCAGGGACTGGTGGGGTGCTATTGTCTATGCAGTGAAACACACCCTTCTGGAGGGAGGACAGAAGCTCATAAGACTTGAGAACTGGAGGAAACTTAAAAGGCTCATGGAATTCCTGACCATTACAAGATTCACAGGCCCCTCCCACAGTTATAAAAGCAGTAACAACTGGTGGGGACTGCGGGGATTGCTTGGAGGGAGCTGCTTGTGAATCCTACAGGGCACTCCAAGGATGCAGCCAAGGACTGTAGGGGCCACCTAGAGGCCCTGGCACTGGCCAGTGGGATGGGGGTTCTAGGAGAGATGGGGTCCCTGCCCTGTCAACAGCTGAGTTCCAGGCTGTTCACTTTTTAGGGGCAGCAACTGGTCCACCACAGGGCCCTGGGTATGCAGGCTGGGGCAGGGAGCAGACACTGACTTCTATTAACACCTGCTTCTCTGAGCCACCCAGACAACCTGGGTTAAGAACAGTAATTGGGTTAGGAGGACATGATTGGATAATTCAATTGCTATCCTTGGAGAATTGTTGTTTAATTAAAGGGGACTGAAGGCAGAGCTAGGCAGTGGGGGGAGGAAGGTCTGATCCACTAGAGAGACTGGGACACCCTGGCAAGGTGGGAGCTCCAAGTTCTACCCCAGCTCTATGGGAGGGGCAGGAGCTGGTCACATGACATCAGATCTGAAGGAGATCTTGTTCATTCGCTTGAGGAGACTGTTAGATCTGCGTGAATAAACTTTTGGCCTCCAAATCAAAGGTTTCAGCAACACGACCTGTCCCATAGCAAGCCTGTGACACCAGGAAGTTACTTGACCAGTCTTTGTTTCCTATCCAAGGTCACAGGTGAGAGCTGAACTCATTCCATAGAGTGAGAGATCCTGTCACTGTAGTACCCCATGCTGTCAATAAGCTTTTCATATGGGCCACACAAGCACACACACACACACACACACACCAGAACACATACCCCCTCATTGATACAGCTGAGTATGTGGGGGGCAGGGACAACTGTCTATTCTTTGGGACTTACCTGAATAAGTTGTTTTTCTGGTGCTGTGGAGCAGTTTGTTCATCGGGCTTTCCTGAGGCCTGGGCACATGGCCAGTGCCCCATAAAATGCCTGTTACATATAAAGTTTACATTTAAAAAATGCTAATTCACACATCTTGGACCCAACAACAAAAATTTTCCCTGCAAATGCCTAATATCCATGCATCTTTTGTGAGTATAAACTCAAGGAAAAAAAAACACTCTCCAAGCAAATGTAGCTGTCCCAGGCATTTGCAGAGACAGTGGAGGGACACTTATATTTAGGAGCAAGTAGCCCAATTAATACTAAGCCAGCATTCATGGAGCACCTACTATGTGTGAAGGCTCATGCTCAGTAACAGTGAGAAAGCTAGACTTGGCTTCTCTCCCCATGGAAGTTTCAGATGGGCCAGGCTGGCCGTTGTCCTTCCAAGGCTCTGGGAGCAGTGTCCCTTCCTAAGCCTCAGATACCACCGGGACAAGGAACCGGGGATGCAGGGGGGTGGTGGTGTCTGGTCCCCCAAACAGAGTAAAACTGAGCATTCTGGCATCCTGTATGCCTGCCTGAGTGCCCACCCCTTCTCTCTGGCAGTGCTGGGGATGGAACCCAGGGACTCACGCATGCTCTGAGCAGCCCCCAGCTCAGGGCTAGCCATTTAATTGGTGCTTTCCCAGATGCAGCCAGCGTCCTCAGCTGGCGCTGCCACCAGGCGCCTGGCCCTGCAGGCTCTGCGCCCTGCCTCCCCTGTGAATGGTGTCCTTTCAGTCCCCCATGGAAGCGGCTCCTTTGTGACATCTGTGTTATCTCTCAGCTGCCATCTTATTAGGAAAGCTGAGCCCTCTCCCCCAGGGTCCCACATTGTCCTGATCTTCCCAGAAACTGCCATGATGCTGAGCTACAAAATGGAGCGGTCGAAGGGGCTTTTTGCCTGCTTCATGGCTGGCATGGGAGGGGATGGTGCTTTTTGAGCTGCCTGACACATGTGGCCAGGGTCCAGGAAACAATGGTGACAATTCTTGAACAACTGAGCTGCAGAAACTGTGGCCTGCCACCCCCAAAGGTACAGTTTTGGGGAAGAGCCAAGCTTTGGAGAAAACTTAAAAGAACAGGATGAAACTATGCTATAGCTAAGTACAGAACTAAACAGCAAGTGTCTGTGCATGGAATGTTCTTAAGGGTCATTAATATTGACAGTGTGGCTCTAGGCTGGACGAGGGGCACCGCTCTCATTAATCATTTTTAATGGCAGCTCTGGTCCCATTTCACTCGGCATTTCTTATCAACAAGTCTCCCAAGGGTTCTTTGCTCCTGGGAATAGTAAGTAGAGATGGCTGTTCCCATCCTCCAGAGGAAGGCCACTCGGGCCTGCCACATGTTCAGGGCTCCCAGATCAAAAATCCAAGGCCAGCACCAAGACTGACAATGGTTGAGATTATATTCACACAGTCACTCAAGAAACATTTTAAGGTACCTACTATGGAGTTGGGGAGATGGCTCATTTGCTCAAGTGTATTTGCCTTGCAAGCATGAGGATCTGGGTTTGAGCCTCAGAACAAAAAAAAATCTGGGTGTACTGGGGCGTTAAGAGCACTGGCTGCTCTTCAGAGAACCCAATTCCCAGCATCCACATGATGGCTAGCAACCATCTGTAGCTCCAGTTCGAGGGGATTTCGGCCTCTGTGAGCACTGCACACATGGCACACAGACACACATGCAAACAAAACATCCATACACATAGCAAATAATTTTTTTTTAAAAGCTGGATGTGGTGACACATACTTGTAACCCAGTACTGGGGGCTGAGAGGAGGCAGAAGGACCCCTGAGGCTCACTTACCCAGGAGCTTAGCTTAATTGGCAAGCTCCAGGCTCTGAGCCTGTCTCAAAAAACCAAGTAATGTGACTGAGGAAGATATCCAAGGGTGACCACTATTCTACACACACACACACACACACACACATACACTAAAATCACTACTATACACCCATTACTGAACCAGGCTCCAAGGCATGGGGTGTTCAGACCAGCCCATTCCAGTGCCATCTCATAAAGGAAGACTGATGTACAAGCAGTGGCAGCATAGAGGGCCTCCCTGGAGATGAACAGACACTGACACTGCCCCTTAGAAGTGGGGCACCGGCCTTGTCTAAGTGTGCCAGCAAGACTTCCTGGAAGAACTGGCATGGAGCTGGGTCCTGCAGTGTGTACGACTGGAGTCCATCTAAATTACTAAGGGGGATCAGACTAGGCATGGCTAGGATGTGCAAAAGCCCAGAGACACGAAGAGAGGGGACAGGGTTGGAAGCAACACATCTGACTGCAGTCCAATCAAAAACTTGCACATTGATCCTCACAGCAGCGTTACCCACAACCGTCTAAAAATGTGGATGAAATCTAAGCGTCCGTCAGCAGAGAATGGGTGAGTATGATATGTCCGCACACTGGAATAGTATTCAGCTGAAAAGGGGGTGGAGTTTATGGGGACTGCACTTGACTGTCAACTAGACAGGATTTAGAATCCACTAGAAGACTGGTGAGGCACACCTCTGGGTGTGCCTGTGAGGAATTCCAGAGAGGGTGAACTAGGAGAATAAGGACTTATCCTAAACGTGTGTGGCACCACCTCACGGGCTGTGGGTTTGGATGAAATAAGAAGAAAAGAGGTGAATATCAGCCATGGTGTTCTTCCCTTACACAGGACCAGTTACAAACCAGGAGTCAAGGTAAATGATTCTTCCTTTTAAGGTGGTCTTTGGCATTTTGGCCACAGTGACACAAAAGTAACTCATCCAAGAACATTGGTGTGGTGGCTACTTGGAGGGACATGAGATCTGGTGTTAAGTGTAAGAAGGCAGATCAAAGGTTTTTTTCATATGCAAAACCCAGGACAGGCAAGTCCATAGACAAGGCACAGGGTGAGGGGAAGGAGGAGGGACTGAATGCCGAGGGTCAAGTGAGTCCCACCTTGGAGTGGTGATGAAGATTTTGGAACTCAACGGAGGTGGCAACACCAGCCCATTGAGAATGTGCCAATGCCACACCCACATTCAGATGGCTAGTTACATGTGAATTTCACCTAAAACCCTAAACAAGCAAAACAGTGGGGAGAGAAAAGGAGAGCGTGCAAGAAGCCCCAGGTGTACGTGCACCTTTGGGGGTCCCGTGAACACACCCCCAGCTTTTGTCACTGCCCCAGTCTTCCCACTTAGAACTTTGACATTGACACCAGCCGAGGTCTCAGATCTCCAGGGAGCTGGGTGCAGAGCAAGCCTTGGTGATCTGCACAGTGGCCATGAGGCAAGTTCTGTGGCATGGAGGCCCTGATGACTTTGTCCCTGTGGCCTTGCACTGACTTTATTCCCAACTCACACAGAAAGAAAAGTTGGCTTGAAGTGTTAAGTCATCATACAGCTCACAGACCCAGAGTCTGGAGTTCAGTCCCATTTGCCTCAAAGTCCCTCTTTGCTGCCCTGATGTTCTACTGTTCCCTAAATTTTAAGTGGGAAAAATAACTTGTTTAAAAACAAAACAAAACTCTTTTCCTAGGCTGGTGATACAGCTTAGCATGTAAAGGTACTTGCTGCCAAACTAGACCACTTAAGTTTAACCCCTCAGACCCCTACAGAGTGGAAAGAGAGAACTGACTCCTGGAAGTTGTCCTCTGACCTCGTGTGTACTGTGGCACACATGTACCCCGCCATGCACAAAAAATTAAAACGTAAAACACAAATTAAAACTCCTTTTCCTTGGGGCTGGAGAGATGGCTCAGTGGTTAAGAGCACTGGTTGCTCTTTCAGAGGACCTGGGTTCAATTCCCAACATCCACATGGGGGCTCACAACTGTCTGTAATTCCTGTTCCAGGGGTTCTGACACCCTCACACAAACATACATACAGGCAAAACACCCATGACTATAAAATTTAAATAACTAAAAACTTCCTTTCCCTCATCTGGCTCTGCCCTGTTAGCTGTGTCTCTAGACACTTCCCTCTGCCCTGAAGTCTGGACCGCTCCCTGTCCGGATCACAGCTTCATCCACAGTGAGTGAGCCAGTAAGCCAGGAGAACCTGGCCAAGAGCAGCTGTGGGGCTCAGGGGCTTGTGTTGTTTACGGCCTGTCACCGTGTCCTTCTTGCAGATGATCAGCCCATCCCTTGGATGGTCGTGTTCCTTTCCAGGCTGCCTTGGAAGGCAGCCCTGGGGCCACTATGACATTGGAAGTGACTGGATCGAGTGCTTTATTGATGGTCTGAGGAGAGGGTTGTTAGAATGTATGGACTCAGGCCAGCTGTCATCTAACTAGATGTGGCTCAGCCACCAAAGAGGCCACATAGCCCAGCACACACATGTTCTTCTCCTAGCCAGCCAGGACTCTCTCTTGAAGTCACTTTCTTGGGGGAGGGGGTCACGGAAGATGCCACACACCAGTTTACTGTGGGCTGTGAGAGTAGGGCCACTTGTCGGGACACGGAGCAGCGGGGTGTAGACACACCGCCTCCGACAGCACGGAATGGCACTGAGGGACTCCAACCAAAGTAGACACCAGACCATGTAAGCATCTGAAAAACACGGAGTCTTTTGCTGGCTCCCTCCCGGACCTTTTCCGAATGAGCCTGTTTGGTGCCGAGATTCTGTAACTCATGGGCCTCAGGCCTCACACTGATCTGAAGCACAGATACTAAAAACAGGAGGGGGAGGTGACACTTTTATTAACTTGACTGTAAAGGAAGTCAAAGGACCCAGGGCAGGGCAGGCGGCCAACCCTGTGCTACCACATTGATGCACACTAGAGTCCATAGCAACATTGCTAGAGTCCATAGCAACGGCAGATCAGAAAACTGCTACTCAGGGATGAAGAAACCCAGGAGGAAGGAGGGGGCTCAGTCCTGCGGGGATGTTTTGTGGGTTTCTTTGGTAACAGGAGGAAGCCTCTGGGACTACAGCAAGTCACCCACACGAGGACCCAGGCAGGCAAAAGGGGTGGCAGTGGTGCCTTCTAGCCAGGACTGATACTTGGCCAGGCTCAGGGCAGGGTAGCCACTAATCAGCCGGTGGGGAGCCTCTCTGCAGCTTGCTCTCCACCACTTGCTTTGAGAGGCGGTGGTGCAGCCCCAGCCCGTGTGCACAAAAGAGCAGTGGCTTTGTTTCCCAGTTCCCTCGCCCTCAGAGGAAAGTGGTGACTCCGAGGCCCGCTCCGAGTGGAGAGGAGCAGTCCAAGCAGAGATGGCCCAGAACAATGGACGCTGGAGAACCTAGGCTGACAATCTTAGAAACAACCCATTAAGGCCCCAGAATGATCAATACTCAGACGAAGCCGGCAGGTTTAAAAGCCTCCACACAAAGCCTGCTCTTATCAATGGGGCCAAGTGGCAGCCACTTGGTTGGACCCTGCTCTGGGAGCCAGAGCCTCTCTGGCAGGAAAGGGAGCAGGGAAGGGGTAGGGAAGCAGGGGAGGGGTACCAGGCCACAGAGTTGGCTGGGGTGCTGGGTCAGATGTCCCTGTCATCGGGGGGCCTGTGACAGGTCACGGGGGTCCATCTGAACATCTTCAGTCCTGCACTGGAAGGTTCTATAGCGGATCTTGTTCTCTACCTTCAGAGGTGGGAGTATCAAGGCTGGTGAGGGGAAAGGGTTTGTCTGAGGTCACATGGCTACAGGGTTCTGGCTCTGCCTCTCTTGTGGATGGCTTTCTTTCTTGAGGCTTAGGAACATGATGCTCCTTTCTCTTTCCTTGAACATCAGGAAAGATACCAGACAGCAAAACACGTACAATTAATTGTTAAAACCTGAATTAGCCCGGCATGGTGAGACACACCTGGGATCCTAGCATTCAGGAGACTGAGGCAGGAGGATGACAGTTCCAGGCACAAGAAGCTAGGGTGTAGTTCAGTTGGTAGAGCATGTGTCTAGGAGGCAAGAAGACCTGGGTTCAATCCTCAGCATCACAGAACCCAGGCATGGTGGTGTGCACCTATAATCCCAGTACCTGGGAGATAGAGACAGGAGGATCAGGAGTTTAAGGCCATCTTCAGCCATGTAGAGTTTGAAACCATCCCAGACTATAAGAGATCCTTGTCTCAAAAGAAACAAATATAGGCCAGCCTGAGCTACATAGTGAAACAGATAGGCACAGGCTGTAGCACAGGCTGGACCACATGCCTATAGTCTGAAGAAATAGTGTTAGCTGTAGTAAAGGCAGAGAGGCTGATCTCTCAAAACGTGATGCTGCTGCATCTGTCACTGGCTTTTGAGAAAAATAAACGAAGATTTAGGAATTCTGTGACCTGCCCAAGTTCACCCGACTTGGGGTTAAACCCCCTACCTCTGACTCAGAAGCTCCAGAAGCCCCTAAATGCTGCATGGGGGCCATTCTTGGCAGTCCTCAGTGCAGGGGTTGGGCGCAGGGAGGCCAGGCAGGGAGGCCACTTCTGAGTTCCCCTCAGCCTAGGCTTGCTGTGTCGCGCTGACCACAGCTCATTTCTCCTGCTGTTCTGGCCTGGGAGCTGCTCAGCCAGCACAGTTCCCTGAGTTAGCAGAGGGGCGATGCCCCTTATGACATCACGTTGCTTACAGGCTGGAGCCCATGTCCTGAAGCAGAGAGGTGAGCAAGAGCTATAATGTGGCCTCCAGGCCCTCCCGTTCCACTGGAGCTCTCTGGCTCTATTATTGGGTTTGGCCAGTTCTTACGGTACACAAGCACAAAGACCAGTGGGGACCAAGGACATCACCTGGTTAGTTTTCTCACAGTTGTGACTAAACTCCTTCCAAGAACAACTTGAGGGAAAGGGCTTGTTCTGTCTCAGAGTTTGAAGTACAAACTACCATGATGGCGAAGTCATGGAAGCAAGAGTGTGGGGCAACTTGCTACATGGTGTCCGCAGTCAGGAAGCAGAGACAGATGAATGCTGGAACTCTGCTTGCTTTCTCCGTATGCAGTCTGGACCCCCCTCCCCCAGCCCATGGGATGGTGCCAGGTCCCTTTACGGTGGGTAGCTCCATACAGGAATTCACTTACAGATATGCGCAGTCCTTTGTCTCCTAGACAGTTCTAGATTCTGCCTAGCCAACACGCAAGATGAACTGTTCCAACATTTGACCTGAGGTGGAGACAGGGCATGTGGACAGAGGCCTCAATTGCAGCCTGTCTACTGTTCATACACATGCAGAGGAACAAGCCGCTCATTTGTGGACAAAATCAGGAGACAGGGCCACGGGTGCCACGGGCTTGCTGAGAACAGGTGTCACTGCACATGACACCAGGCTGTGCTGCATGCTGAACTCTGGCCTCGGGGGTGCATTCCTGTAATCTTGCACTGTGTGGGGTGGTGAGGCAGGAGGATTACTACAAGTTAGAAACTAGTCTCAAAAACCTAAGACGCCAATACACACCTGAGAGACAGAGACAGAGACAGACAGAAAGAGAGAGAGAGAGAGAGAGAGAGAGAGAGAGAGAGAGAGAGAGAAACACACGAAGCCTCTGGTTTGTACCATTGGGTATTTCCTGGTGTAAATATTCTCGCCATGGCTGACTCCACTCACAGTGAGATGTTACTGAATGTGGGGCTGGGAAGCCCCTTAGTGTCTTCATACCTGCCATGCTGACTCCAGGGGTGCCAATAACCTCCAGAGCTGAGCAAGTCAGAGTGCAGTGAAGTAATTAGGAAGGCGTGTGTCTTGAGTAGCAACCACCTTTGATTTTAGTGTAGTTTTGTTTAATTATAGGTTTAAGTAATTGAATTTTTAATAAGAGCTTATGTTTAATAGCTGTATTAGGGTTCTCTGGAGAGACAGAAGTGTGCACATATGTGTGTGTTACTTTTCTCATTGCTGTGATCAAACACATGAGAAGAAGTAGCTGGAAAGAGGACGGGTTTAGCGAGCACAGTCCACCATGGCCAGAAGGAATGGCGGCAGAGCAGAACGTGCTTGGTCTCATTGCTTCAGAGTCAGGAAGCCGGGGCTGGAGGGACGGCTCAGGGCTTAAGAGAAGTGGCTGCTCTTCCAGAGGATCCGAGTTCAATTCCAAGCAACCCACATGACAGCTCACAACTGTCTGTAATTCCAGTTCCAGGGGATCTGGCACCCATGTGGGCAGAACATCAACACACATAAACTAAATAAATAATTTTTAAAGAAGTCAGGAGTGTAGATGGATTTTTCTTTGGGTCACCAGCTCATAAAAAATGATATGGAGACTTATTATTAATTATGAAACCTCGGCCTATAGCTTAGGCTTGTTCCTAACTAGCTTTTATAACTTAAGTTAACCCATTTCTATTAATCTACATTTTACCATGTGACTTTTTGTCTTTCTTTCATTCTGTGTGTCAGACTCCCTCCGTGTCTCATTGATGTCTCCTCTGCACCTTGATTATCTCTTCCTACTTCCTCTCTCTGCCTGGAAGTCCCGCCTATATCTCCTGCCTAGCTATTGGCCGTTCAGTTCTTTGTCAAAACAATCCCAGCAATATATCTTCACACAGTATACAAATATCCCACAACAAGGAAGCAGAGGGCAAACAGAAGTGTGTCTGGCTATCAAAATCAAGCCCCTGACTCCACCCACTCACATCTTCCATCAAGGCTCCACCTCTAAAGTTCCCAGAGTCTTCCAATATGGTGCCGCTAGCTGAAGACTAAGTGTTCAAATGTATGAGCTTCAAATATAACAGTACACACATGCACACGCGCACACACACACACACACACACACACACACACACGAGAAGGGATATATTAGAGGAACTGATTCACATGATGGCAGTCTGGTCAGCTTTGATCCTCCTGAGTCAATAGGAGCTGGCTTCAGTACTGCTGACTCCATCCTCCACCCCTGAGTTTATCCTCCACATCCTTGACACTTACAACCTAAAGATGCTAAGCACTGAATTCCTTTTCAGGGGAAGAACTCAAGTTAAAGACACAGGTTGCCCTGGAACGTACATGTTCAACGCACTGTTGCAGGACAAGAGCAGACCGTCTTGGGGAAGCAGGGGCTGCTACACAGCAGGGAGGTACCAGGCATTGCGTGAGGATGGATGAATCTCAGGGTAGAATCTTCCCACACTCCTGTCCTGTGAGCAACTCAGAATGAAAACGTCTGCTGACAGACCTCTGGTTTCCCTGCCACATTTCTACTCGGAGCTACCCATGCCACACTGATCCATCGCATCTTCTGCTCCTTAGCCTATGTTTAAGTCAGCATCCTGAAGTGACTGTTCTCGGTAACTGTGTGGGGGCTGGCTGAGCCCAGCTGAGGGGTTTTCAGCCGTCTCACAAAGGCTGGTTCCACAGTCAGTCTGGCCTGGACAACATTAAACACAGAGAGCTGATGAAGGGGCAGATATTTCCCTTGTGGCCAAGGCATCCCAAATTGCCATGCATGAGTATCTTGCCTGGCATTTGACCACTGCTCATGAAGACCTACTTCTGGGCTGGATGGAGTGGCACTTGTCTTTAATCCCAGTGCTTGGGAGGCAGAAGCAGGCAGATCTCTGAGTTCAAGGCCAGCCTGGTCTACAGAGTGAGTCCCGGGACAGCCAGGGCTGTATAATGAGAACCTGTCTTGGAAAAAAGAAAGGAAAAGAAAAAGAAAGAAAAGAAATCCTGTTTCCTTTGCCCTCTGCCAGCACAACAGCCACACTGCCACTCCCCTTGTGACACCTGGGAACCCTTCTCACTGCTCCTAACTACCATCCTTCTCCTGATTCAACTCTGACCCTTCCCTCCTCTCCACTTGCAACTTTCTCAGCTTGGCTCCCAAACTGTTCCCAGCCGCATCCTTCTATTCCATCTGTGCCTCCCCACCTGGCCCCAAAGGGAGGCCCAGCCTTCTCCCCCCGACTCCGCTCATGTTGGAACCCCCGGGGTGCAGACTCAGTGAGGGACAGCGTGCAGCACATAGCTGTGGAGCTGTGTAGACAGGAAGAAGAAGGAGCCACGGGAGGCAGCACCTGCCATCCTGGCTGGTCTCTGCCCTGCCTGGTTACTCATCTTCCAGGAGGAACAGACAGGAGACTGGAGAAAGGGCACTGCCAGCGCCCAGCCCTATACATACTTTATAATGCAGGATGCACGCTAGTCAGCAGAATCCTGATCCAAGGGGGGATGGAGTCCATCGTCAAAGGAGAGGATGTCTGCTAAGTGCAGGACAGAACATTCTAGAAGGGCCTAGGGAGCTCCAGACACATGAGCAAACAGGAAAAAAGGGGAGAGTCAGCGGCTTAGCCATATGGCTCTGCTACCCTCTCCCCTCCCTACCCCACCAAGCTTACAAGTTACTGAAGGTGGGCTGGAGCTCCAGTCAGGTGCAGTGGGCGTGGTCTCTGTATGGGCCAGATCTCGCATATACTGGGCAGCCAGAGTGCCAGTCATTTCAGATCACTGTGGGACTATCATGTGTGAATGCCAAGAGGCTGGGAACCTCCCTCAGGGCCACATCCTGGCCAGGCAATACAAATGCTCCAAGGGAACTGGGTGGGAAATATTTCCCAAGCTGAAGACAGCCCCGCAGGTCTGCCTTGGTGGTTGGTGTGTGGGAGCAGTCCTCGGTAAAAGGAGCTAGAAAACAGTTGTGATCCTTTCTAAAGGCCAGGCCGATCTCAGGCTGAGCCTTTCTCCTGGGCTGTTTTGTGGATGGATATTTGGGCTGCGGCCCTGGCAAGAGGCCCCTCTGTGAGTTAGAACAGGACAGTCCCGCCCAGCTGGGTTTTCAATCCTTACACCTAGACTAGCCTTTGCCATCACTTTAGGTGGTTTTCAGAATAATCCTGGTAAAGACATGACTTCTGCTTTGCTGGGCCAGCCTGAGGAAGAAGAACCAGGCTGGGGGTAGAGTTGGACTAGAGGTCGATTCTGGACAAATCCCGAAGTCTTAGATTTCGCAGCTAGAAGGAGGCTGGAGAGTCTGGCCGACACCTGCAACCTCCATAGCACTGTTGCTGTGGTCACTGTCACTGAGATTGCCACAGGCATCGCTATGGCCACGGTCACTACAGTCACTGTTGCGACAGCCGCTATCACCGTGGGGGCCAACACCGCAACCACTGTTAACCTAGCCTAGCACCGCCGTCGCTATGAGTAGCATTGCCGTGGTCACCGTCACTACAGCCACCATCGCTGTGATACAAGAGTCGTCACCACCACAACTGTTACTGAGAGGACTGCAGTCATCCCAGCTGTCACCGAGACCAGGTGCCGTAGTCACTGTTGCTGGGACGGCTGACACTACCAGTCACCGGAAGCTCTCTTGCTGCTGGTGCTGCGGCCGCTCTCGCACACACCTGCTGGTACTGTAACTATCACCACAACCACGGCACCTATCACCACGGCTACCGTTACTACCAACGGTACCAATAACAACAGCTTAGAAGGGAGGCCAGGATCGCCCTTCATCGGCCTCACCCCCACAACTCCCAGCACTGCTGGACTTCAGACTATGGGAGAATCTCCATTGCCTCCTCAGCAGCGTGGGGGGCCGGCCAGGGCCTGGCTTGTGACAGTGATCGCCACACGGCTCTAGGGGTGGTGAAGCACCCACTCCCTCCCACTCTGATCCCTCTGCCTTTCCTCTCCTACATGCCCCTTCTGCCACACTTAACATCTGACAGAACACACAGTCCATGGTGCTGTCTGTCTGTCTGTCTGATTCATGTGGCATCCTGGTGCCCAGACCTATGTTTGACACCTTGCAAGTTCAATAAATGTCTGTGGGTGGGTGAAAGAAAGAACGACTCTTGACTGACATGTGTGCTGGTGTTTCCCGCTGTCCAGTTCCCTCCGTTTCATTTGCTCCTCTCAATGATCCTTGTCTCCATTTCCAGCTAAGGAAACAGAGACTCCCAGAGGCCCCAAACTCATTCAAGGCCAACCTCGGCAATGGCACCAGAAGTGACCTATCCTATTTACAAAAACTTTCCAGCATAGAAACCCCTCAATATCTCTGTGATTGTCGGGGAATCAGAGGCATTTGAGAGGCACACTAAGTGGTCCCCAGCTCCTCTGCCTTGTCCCAGGCTGGAAGCCAGGCCTTCACTTACATTCAATATCTCGCAAAGCTATGGTAACTATGTGGCACTGGTGTATTAGTCAAACTGGTCAGACAGGAGGGACCCGGGCGTAGACCAGAGACACACGTTTGCTTGTGCACATCATGCAAAAGATGGTCAACTTTTTTATAGGCAGTGTCTCATGTATCCCAGACTGGCTACAAACTCACGACATAGTCAAGAATGACCTTGAACTCTTGACACCCCTGCCAGTATTTTTGGAGTGCTGGGATCACACGTGTGTATCACCACACCTAGTTTTATGCAGCACTGGGGATTGAACCCAGGGCTTCATGCATTTGAGGCAAGCTCTCTACCAACTGAGCCGCATCCTCGGCCCCAAGATGGATGATTGTTAAGGATGGAATTAAAATTAGATTCCCCCCTCATTTCCCACAGAAAACAATACCAAATCCACCTACAGATAGTCCTCTCATCAGGACTTCCCAAGATGACGCACACAAAGCACTTGGAGCCACGCCTGGCCCCGGCACGGAGTGGCTGTCACTGTTTTCCTTGTCACCCACCCGTAGGAAATAACACCTACAATTAATATGTCCAATATGTCAGTTTGAATGTGACATGTCCCCACAGGCTCCTGTGTTTGAATTCCTGGTCCCCAGCTGGAGGTGCTGTTTGGGAAGGTTGCAGAACCTTTGGCCCAGGAGGCATCACTGGTGGAGGTGGGTCATTGTGGGTGGACCTTTGAGGCTTATGGCTGGCCCCATTTCCCCGGATCTCCTGAGATGTACCCCACCTTGACGCAAGCTCCTACCACCATTGAAGGGGCCCCATGCCTTCCATGCTGCAGCAGACCGTTTCTCAAATCCAGAGTCAAAAGAAGCCTGTAGTTGGTTGGTTTTTTCTCTTTTGGGGGGCCTGACACCCAGCTCCCAAGTAAATCACACACAGGGGCTTATTATTTCTTATGAATGCCTAGCCTTCACTTGGCTTGTTTCTAGCCAGCTTTCTTTAATTTAAATGATCTCGTCTACCTTTTGCCTATTCAGTAAATATTGCTCTTACTCCGTGGCTGGCTGTGTAGCTGGGTGGCTGGCCCCTGGAGTCCTCCTCCTCCTCTGGCTCCTCCTTTTTCCCCCTCCCAGCTTTCCCTTGGATATGTTCTCTTTGCCTGCCAGCCCCGCCTATCCTTTCTCCTGCCTTGCTATTGGCCGTTCAGTTCTTTACTACACCATCAGGTGTTTTAGACAGGCACAGTAACACAGCTTCACAGAGTTAAACAAATGCAATAAACAAAAGTAACACACCTTAAAATAATCTTCTACAGCAGAGACCTTCCCTCCCCCTAAGTCGCTTCTTTCGGTTTTTGTCATGGCAAGGAGGAAAGTAAACACCTGTATTTTGTTTAAACTGCCTGATGGTTAGTTTTAATTGTCAGCTTGACACAACCCAGCATCACCTGGGAAGAGGGTGTCACTGAGGGACTGTCTAGATGGGGCCTTGGGCATGCCTGTGAGTGACACAGTTCTCTGGGTTTGCGTCCTAGGCTGTATAAGGTGGGGAAAGTGAGCTGAGCACATGGAATGCAGTCATTTCTCACTCTGCTCTGACTTAGACTGTGATGTCGCCAGCTGCTTCAAGTTCCTGCCTTGACGGCCCTCCAGTGATGAGTGATTACCTGGAGTTAGGAGCTAAAGGAAACCTTTCTCTGCATGGCTTTCTGTCCTATCACAGCAACAGAAGTGAAACTAGAGCACCCACACATGGGACTCCCCAAAAATCCGTCCGTGATTTACTGGGCTCTTTAACTGCTCTGTGCCTCAGTTTCCTCATCTGTAAAATGGGGACAGTACTTACTTCATGGGTCACTACAAAGGTTTGCTGAAATTAAGCCTCTGTTGAATGAGCCGCAGGGGCTGGCACACTGTAATGGGTCAGTAAGCATCAGCTATTTATTATTGTGATTGGTAGGCACTAAGGAGACAGCCAGACTAAAATGGTTGTGTGAATTATCTTGTCTCTGTGAGAATACATCTGACAGAGGCAACTTAAGGGAAAAAGGGTTTTGTGTGTGTGTGTGTGTGTGTGTGTGTTGTGTGTTTGTTTTTGTTTTTGTTTTTTGCCTCATGATTTAATGAAGGGTATGCTCCATCATGGCAGGAAGGCAGGATGTCTGAAGCAGCTGATCACATGGTATCTACAGTCAGGAAGGAGAGAGAGGGAGGGAGAGAAAGAGAGAGAGGGAAAGAGAGAGAGAGAGACAGACAGGGAGGGAGAGAGGGAGGGAGGGAGGGAGGGAGGGAGAGGGAGGGGGGATGCTGGTGCTCAGCTGCTTTCCCCTTTTTATTCATCCCGGACCCCAGCCCATTGACTAGCGCCACCCACACTCAGGTTGGGCCTTCCCACTTCAGTAAACCCAACCCAGGAAGCCCCCATGCACACACCCAGAGTTCTGTTTCCATGGTGATTCCAAATCTCATTAAGCGGACAATCAAGTTAATTTTCACACTAGTTTTCCAACAAACTCTTTCCTTTTTTCCTTCCAGATTGACTGCATTGGCCCATGTGTTGGCATTGGACGACGGTCTGTGGAAAGATGGATAAATTCTGTGATGGTTAATATTGACTGTCAACCTGACAGGCGGAGTTCACCTAGGGACAAACCTCTAGGCGTGCCTGAGGGTAATCTAGACCAGGTTAAGTGATGCAGGAAGCCCCACCTTCCCTCTGGGCAGCACCATCCCATGGACTAGGGTCCTGGATTGAAGAAAAGGATGAAAGGGACCCGTGTACCAGCTTCCATTTCTCCCTCCTTCCTGGCTGCGGCCGCGACGTGACCAGCCACCTCACACTCCAGCCGCCATGCCTTCCTGCCAGGACGGACTGTCCCCTCAAACTGTGAGCCCAGGTCACCCCTTCCTTCCATCTTTAAGTCACTTCATTGGGTGGTTAGTCACAGCAACAAGACACGGGACTAGTACAGAACCCGTTTTTCTTATATGGACACAAAGAAGATGTTGTAAGAATCACCATTCTGGCCGGGTGGCGGCGGCGGCGGCGGCGGCGGC
>CABHPQ010152914.1:0-26052 GCA_902168405.1 Peromyscus aztecus | reverse complement strand
AACTTGCTTTTTGTGTTTCCTTTTTTCTTTCTATTTGGAAAATCTTGTACATGGTCATAGAATTTGGGGAAGTATTCTCTCTCCCTCTCCCTCTCCCTCTGTGTGTGTGTGTGTGTGTGTGTGTGTGTGTGTGTGTGTGTGTGTGTGTTGTGTGCAAAGAAGGGATGAAAATATTAAAAATATGAGAGAGGAAAAGCTTAAAAGTCATCTAGGAAACTAGGCCCCCTCCAGGCTGATCTGAGAGCCTGGCTCAGGGCCAGGTGGGGTCATGGAAAGTCAGAATGAGCAGGAGAATACAGGGATGAATGATGGCTCTGTGGTCCAGGGAGGGCTAGAGACAGCATGGATATGGCTGCCAGAGCACAAGCTGGAGACCCTAGCCCAGCCAAGGGCAGGACAGCAACTTTGCCTCTCTCCCTCTTACAAAGGGGCCTTGAGTGACTTCCTTCAGTTTGTTGCAGAGCTGAACATCTCCAGCGCCCCTGGTGGCCCCACCAGCTGCTGTGACAAGGACATGATGGCACAAGGCTCATTTGCATGTTTTCCAGCACTGCAGATTGGCGGCCAGCCCTGCCCAATCTCCCGTGCAAAGCCCTTGGCCACAAATCCATCTCCCCCACTTCCTTTCTCCTTGGCCAGGACTTCAGTTATTCCACAAAGCTGTCGTCTCACACCTCAGAGCAGACAGGAGGTTATCAGGACCCCCCCCACTCCACCCCCACAAGCCCTTCATTTCGAGAGGGCTAGGCGGAAGGTCTGGGAGGACAGTAGCAGGTAGAGCCTAAAAAGGCAACAGAGGCTTAGGCATGACGGGAGAAATTGGAGAGGTAGCAACAGGTGGAGAAAGAGCTGAAGTTACTCCATCTTGCTGGCTGCCTGACCACTTCCTAAGAGCCCAGGGACTTGGATTAGCTACATAAAGCACAGACTTTGATTTCAGCAATATCTTCCCTTCTCTGGGACTCGGTTTCCACTGTTGTCAGTTGTAGGTTCTAGAGCCAGTGACTTCCCAGAGCCTTGCTCACTCGGACCTCATGACTTTCATTTTGTTCAGTGACTGGAACTCTCTGGGGAGCCAGGTGTCTCAAGAGGGCACAAGGGCCCCGCCATCTGGCACAGGTGCAGGAGCCTGGGTGAGGAGGGACTGAGCGGCGAGGCCATCTCATGTGGATATTCAGGGGGCCACCCCCAAACATGCCACATACCCTTGGGCACTCCAGGTTCATGTAGAAACTGAACGGAAAGAGAGAGATGTCTGTACAAGGCAGAGTACTCCTGCACTGGCCTGGTAGCTGTCATTCTGAGGCTGTGTGACCTAGGCTAGGTGCGACCTGTCTCTGGGCCCTGGGACTCACCTCGCCTTTCCAACAAGGTTTGGCACAGGGTTGAGACAACAAAAGGTCAGTGGCAGGGCTGTTCAGCACGGGCCTAGGAGTAGCTTTTTCAGTGGCAGCTGGGGAAACAGGTGGTGCCTGGAGGCTTCCCGTAGTGTTTCAGCCTAGGTGCTCTCTAGGGCTGGACTCTCAGAGCCTCCCAGGGATACAGGGATACCAACACCTGTGTGGGCTGGTCCTGGGAGGTCTCCACCCTCCACGCTCTGAGGCAGTGACCCCTGCATGCCTTGTTATGATGCTCTGCATTTGAGATTCAGAGGTCAGCCTTGACTTAACCCAGACCCATGCTCCCCTCCTGTCCTATCTGCCTCAACCATCAGGCCCCCAACAGCCTTTCTCTTGAGCCTCACACACCGAGAGAGCAGAATAAGCCAGAAGGGTAGGTGCAGAGGACTGAGGAGGGAAGTCACAGTGTGCAGCGGATGAGCCAAGCGGGTCCAGGTATCCCGGGGTCAGGGGCTTGAGGTAACCCACAGGCAGTAAGGGAGAGTTCCGATCACCTTATCACCTTTCAGTCCGGGCTCCCCCACGCCGCCCATCAGTCCCTGCAAGAAAGGCCAAGGCCACAGAAGTCAGGGACTGACATGCTTCAAGACCCTGAGCTGGCCCCCACCCTGGGGTTCTGTATTCTGATGAGCCAAGGGGGCAGTGATGCCTACCTCACAAGGCAAAGGGTTGTGTGATTAGCTGAGAGAAGCTGCAGTGACCCTCATCCCTGAGCTCAACACAGAGCAGAGGAGGCTGACAGTCAGGACCTGGGCTTTCCTTGGCAAGTCTCTTCCACTTGTGGGGACCAAGCTCACTGCTTGCCACGAGGGTGTCTACATCACTGGCCAGGAGTCCCACATCCCAGAACCACACTGGCCTCCCATCAAGCTTAGTGTTCAATAAAGATGTCTGGTCGAAATGACATACAGATGCTGGCCAGCTCTCAGGCCAGAGAACTGAGCTCCCGGGCAGCCTTCCCCATCTCCCCTCCCAGTGACATCAGACCCTTCTTCTGGGATGCCCAGTTGGGGTGGGGCCTGAACTCGGGGAGCCTTCATTTAACTTACCTTCATGCCTTTGGGTCCTGGGTAGCCAAGTGGACCCAATGCTCCCATGTCACCCTGGGAAGAGACAAAGAGGAAGACACCATGAGAGGTGGCCCTGCGGGGAGATCTGGGAGGGACTATCCCCCAGATCCCAGCAGCTGGACTGAAGATATAGTTCACACCCTTGGGCCGGTCTTGGAATTAGGAGTGTTCTGCCGTTCACTTCCACTTGGAATCAGAGCCGGCCACAATGCCTGATCTTGGCCACGTCTCAGGAGCGGTCACACCCCTCCCAGAACTTCTCATTAGACAGCAAGACTTCTGTCCACTACATAAAGGACTCATAACTTCTTTGGACTTCAGTCTCCTCTGCAAAATGGGGACCAGGATTCTCTGCTCTGGGGCTGCTGTACGAGTTAAGTACAGGTTTATTCTTTGGGATGAGCAACACTTCCTGCTCCCCAGGGCAGCTGACCAGCTCCTCACAAGGCAGCAAGGACAGGAGGCATTCTGGGTGCTCCATATTATCTATGGTCCCCAAGATGCAGAGATGGTTCTTGGACAACAGGCTGGGTATCCAGCTTTGGGTCAGGAACAGCGGGACTCCTGGACTCGGGAGATCCGGTGACCCCAAGGGTGTTCTCCACAGGAGCGCCCGATGGCTGGAGGGACATTTCATATACCGGTCGGCTTGTCCCTCTGCCACTTACCTAGCATGGGACAGGGAGAGTAGCAACACTTTGTTTCCTCAGCACTGTTCCAAGGAGCAGCTGAGTTAGCAGGGGAGAGGATGTCTAGGGCAGTGTGGGTTGTCACAATTTAAGAGAGGCTACTACCATCTAACAGATGGAGGTCAGTCGGGGCCACCAAAAATCCTGCAGTACACAGGACAGATCCCAGCAAAGGGTAACCCAGTCCCAGACTCAAAAGTGCTGAGGTCAGGGAATCCAGGCTTAGAGCAAAGTGGGTGAATTTCTTCATTCAAAATCCACTCCATTCCCTCAAATGTCACTCTGCTCACTCCCTCATAGCCACCCCCAAGCTCAGCCATAACATGAAGTTGTTCCAAGAAAAAAAAAAAAAGCCGTTCTTTTCAGCTTGTTCATCTTCCCTCACCGACCCAGCAGGCTTTGCGGTTGCAATCAATGTACTTGAGCTCTCTGGGCATCGGATCCCTACCACCCTGTTTCAGACTCTTTGGACTCCTTGGCAAAGGCCCTGAGGTTGGGGCACAAGGTCAGCCCCGGAAGCCCAGCAGCAGAGAATGCCAGCAGAGAGCTCCAGAAAGGCTGGGGGACCTGCAGATGGGTAGCGGAGGGGAGTTTTTCAGACTAGACATGCCCATTACTCCCCTGCCTGGAACACGGGCACTAGCCCTGGGCTGCCTGTGTGACCGTGGCAGGCATGTCCTCACTCAGGACTTCAGGACTGCCACTTGGCTACGTTCAGCCCTCTCTGCTGAGCCTTCGCTAGCAAATCCTGCTCCCAGAGTCCATCAAGAAAAAGAACACCTCGGTCTAACAACGACAATCGTGACCCAATAAGACCACTGCAGGACACAGAGCAACAGATCCCTGATTCCCCTCTTCTCGGTTACTTCCCATGACTCTGCCGGGTCACTTTTTCTACCATGGCTGATGTACCAAAGAAGAGACCAAGAGGCCAGGGCTGCAGCCATGTCCAGTTCTGAAGTCTTTGGAGAGAAGTGAAGCTCACGGGCAGAGTTGGGAGGGAAAGCCAGCCTTCCAAGGCTGCATTAAAAAAGACCAATCCCTGCTGCCAGCCCCAAGTGGAGGAGGGTGATGCCCATGGTCCCCGCGGTATGATGGACAGAGCAGACTCTGTAGGAGATGGCTGTTCCCTAGGCTCCTGGCAGAGGGCAGAGGACCAGCCAATAGCTCCATGAACTCAGGGTGGCTTTTCCTGTGGCAGCCTAACCTAAAGGCAGCTTGTGTGGGGACTAGAATCATGCAGGCTGGAGGAAGAGCATGTGGGACACTCAAAGGCTGTGTGGGTGTCCGAGAAGGGGCTTGAAATGAATACACATCACTCCAAGGGGGAATGCTTTGTGGCAAAAAGACCCTAGACGTGAGGACTGCAGCTGTAGGGCCTTAGGGGAGGCAGCAGCAGTCACAGAAGGGAGTTCTTAGAAATACGGGGTCCCAGATTGGCCTACAAAGGGAGGGGAAGGGACTCTGTGGGTCACTGTCCCCAGAGGACGTCTCATAGAGCCTGACTGCTGAGTGTTCCCAGGAGAATAACAAGGAAGACCCTTAGGTTGGAACCATGCCTAAGCTCCCAGGCACTACCTCACACCATCCCCTTCCTCTCCAGGCCCCCACCAGGATCACAACCAAGACAGCTGAAGAAATTAAAGCCCCCCATGCTGTGTGTCCAATTCCAGGGGCAGCTGCCAACCCTTCCCGGTCCAGCCCTCCCTAGCCAGACTCCGAATGATGCACTGGGCCGCTAGCAGTTCACCACTGTTCACCCATGCAGCCAGCATGGCAGTTACAGATGAAGAAAAAGAGCGTCCAGAAAACCTGCCCTGGACGTACTGAGTGGGGCAGAGGCAGGGCCAGACCTCAGGACTGTCTGTCTGTCCAGGCGTGAATCCATGCTTACAAGTCCTGGGGTAGCCTCTGACAGCAAGAACCCAAAACCATGACACAGGCATCCAGATCAGGGTTTGCAAGGGACCTTGGAGGCAAGACCTCCCTCCTCCCCAGAAGTCTCTCTCTCCTTCCAGCCTCGCGGCTGCTCTTCAGCTGTGGCGTCCGGCCTGTAATGTCCCCAGCCCTGGCTCACCTGTGTCTTAGCCTGGTGTGCTGGGCTGACCACTGACACTGCTAGGCCTTTGTTCCTGTAACTGCGCCACTTTGTCGGACCCCAGAGCTCTGTCACCTCCCTGCTCTAGGGTCTGGAGTCAGCTGACGCCACAGAGGGTTGAGTATATCTTGGTTTCTACAAAAAACTGACCATCAAAGCATGGAATCCTCTCCTACACACACACACACACACTCAGCTGAACACCCATACATTCTACAAAATCATTCGTGACTCAGTCCCAATTCCTCCTACACCTCGTGGCAGAGACTCTTTCCTTTCCAGTTCTCCAGGAAGCTCCCTCAGGCTCTGGAGTTTCCACTCACAGAGCTCCAGGACAAGAGAAGGCACTCACTCAGGGCTTGGTGGGCTCAGGTCCAGCCCGGTGACCCCCACCTAAAGATGCCAAGATGAGAGGAACTTCATTCTGGCAGATAAGGGAATCTGAAAATAGGCAAAGAGAGGCTGGCAGTGACCAGAGAAAGACACCGGGTGAGGGAGGCCAGAGAAAAGAGAAGTTCTTTGGAAACCCTGTAGGCATGGGGCTGAGAACTGTAGGCAGACCCAGAGCTCAGCCCAGAAGGAGACAGGAAAGTTCCCTGGACCGGAAGATGGGGGTATTGGACTTGAATCAAGCTCCTTCTCCTGCCTTGTGTGTGACCTTGACCTGGGGTCTGTCCCCCCCCCTTCCAAAGAGACACTGTAAGCTGCAGCAGCATCAGGTCAGGACAGAAAGAGGGCCGCCCAGTTATATTTGGACGTTAGGTAAACAGAACAACATTCCAGCACAAGCGTGTCCTAAACATCACATCTGGCATCCACATCCACCTGTGACTTGCATTTTGTCTGGTAGTTCTGAGGCTGGAAGGAACATGCCACGTATCTGGAGGAACATCACAGAGTTCCTCCATAGTCTGGGTCCATAGAACCTGTTCATTCATCCAAACAGAACTCATTCTATTCTCAGGACCCAACCCAGAATGCTGGGACAGTGCCAGACGGGAACAGGTGCCAACGATGACTGTCAGAACGTGGGAGAACCCCCTTCGTAAAGTGTGGGACCAGGACTGACCATGCTGAAGGAGCTGAAGAGCGGGAAATGGGCATTTGACCCAAAACAGCCTCTCCCAGGGACAGTGAGGGTAACCTGGGCTTAAGACAGGAAAACACTGGAAAATGAGGGCTGTGCTCAGATGGATCAGGGAAGGAGAGAGTTTTTAGCACCCGAGGTGTTCACATTGGAGCTTAATGGTCATACGCTCCAGTGATCTCTTCAGCGCTTAGGAAAAAAAAAAAAGATACTAAGACTTCCAGCATGTTCTCAGATTCTCATGGCACACACTGCCAAAGAAAGTACTCAGCAAAGTTCTGTTGAATGAACATAAGAGACGAGTGTCTAAGTTAATACTTCCCCATCCCTAGCCAAGGCAGACATCACTGTCAACTGTAGCATCTTCAGCCAAGGAGGATCTGACTAGCGAACGATAGCATCCCCCTCCAAGGCAGACATCACTAGTCAATTGTAACACGCTCTCCCACTAAGTTCCAGTGTGCGACGCTATCAGACACGTAACAGAAAAATAAAGATAGCAGTTGTTATGATTATTGCTGCTTGGAGCCTTGCTGTGTTCCAAACAAGTGTCCACGAATGTGTTAAGTTACTTAAACCATGGCACCAATCCCCCAAAGCAGGTACTACTATAATATCCATTTTATAGGTGAAGAAGCCGAAAGGCAGGAGGGATTATATGAGTAGGTGAACCAGGACTCAAACCCAGGAGGTCCGGTTCCAGGGCCCAGATTGGATGCACGCATCTGTGGTCCCAGAATAAATGAGGACAATAATCCCATATTGCAAATGAGGACGAGGATCCCATGTGACAGAGGGGTCCTGGGGTTCACAGAGGTGAGGTCATCATTGGAGATCAGAACCAAGAGGTTGACCTGGCCCACATCCCCCCACCCAGGCTCTGCTCCGACCTGCCTGAGCAGGAATGATGCTTCTGGGGACCCTGGGCCCTCTTCCGAGGACAGACTGCCTGGGGAATGGAGTGAGTGTTTCCTACTCTTCCTCCACCATCCTCAGCACAGGCGTTGGAAGAACAAGCCATCCCTCGTGTCTGGGGAGCCACCTCATGCCCCCTGCCACACCACAGGCTTCACAAGGCCAGAGCGGAGTAGATTCTAGGGGGACATTTCTAGGTTCACCCCAGGCTCTGGCATCTCACTGGCCCTCAGGGCTGAGTCAAGACCAGCTCTACAGGCCAGGCAACAAGCCCTACGCTGAGTGACAGAGCCCCTGCCAAGGTCTTTCCAGCCAGGAACAGTCAGAGGCCCTGTCCCCTCCTGCTCCCCAGCCTCCTGGGCCCAGGCATCACAGCAGATAACAGTTGAGATAAAGATATAGTCCAGGGACTCAGAACTTAGAGTGCTGGAGCTGGCCACACTGTCCCCACCCTCCTTTCATCCTCACAGCCAGGAATCCAAGAGGACTCTGCCCATCTCCACGTTACAGACAGGAAACTAAAGCCCAAGTCACACGACAAGGATTTATAGCGCCGGGACTTGAACTGGGTACCCTGGCTCCAAAGTCAGTGCTTTGAGGAAAAGGGTGAAGAAAGCTGCCTATCATGCTCTAGAGTCTCTGCTCCCCTGCTAGCCACAGTCTCCCTCTGGGCCTGAGCCCTTCGCAAGCTCAATGGCCTGCTATCACACTGACCTACCCGCCTGTAAGTCAAGGGACAGGCAGGCAAGCCTACGAATGTTTGGCAGCCCCATACTCCAGGACTCATCCTCATCCGATCAACGACGCTCAGAGAAGGGGGGTAAGCTACATGCAGCCACAGCACGGCTTTGCCTTTACTCCTGTCTCCTCGCTCCCCATTCTCCCCCTCATCCCTCTGGGGAGTTGATGGAAGAGGCCCTTCTGACCTCCCCTGTGGGTCCCTTGCCTGCTCCTCACACCCTGGCTATCCCATCTCTGCCCACCGTGGGTCTAGGCATGTGTGTACTTACAATGAGGCCGGGGACTCCTGGTGGCCCTGGCAGACCAATTTCTCCCTGAAAATACAGAAATCAAGGTGGTGACTGCCCTGTCTCCCTCCACACCATACCCCACGCAGGTGCCAACTGGAGCATTGGGAGCAGACTTCCCCTCTTCCTGACCACAGTCCCTAGGTGCTCTTTTATGCTTGGCCTGGGTTTGAAGAAGACACCCCCTCTGCCATCTATCCCACCTGTAACTTCCAAGCCTGGCACCTAGCGTGAAGGACAGACACACGGGTGGGACTGGACCCAGGCCATAAGCAGGTGGGGGTGTTTTTCTCTCTTGGAGAGGACACTGGGATTTCAGAGGTGAGTGGTCCACTCAAGGTCAGAGGCAAGCAAAGAGGGAAACACTACGCTCCATCACCATTCAGGCTCTCCAGGTCTGCCCATTCTTGGGACTTCCCGGATGTCATGGGAAGGTCTTGTTGGGGCGAAAGGATGGGACAATGTGGGACTGACCTTCCAACTCCAGTCCCCAAAGCTTTATAAATTGACCATCTATTGTCTACACCAGGATAAAAAACAAACAAAACAAACAAACAAAAAAAGGAGGGAAGAGTCTGGCTCACACTCAAAACAGATAGTCACGAATCAAACCTTGAGGTTCTGTCCACTGATTAACGGTAAGAAATGCCAGCCTCTCCCAGGGCTGTCCTTGTTGCTACAACTGTGGGGCTGCCCTGAAGGAAAATGACTTGCCAAGGTCCCTCAAGAACTCCATGGCAGAGCTCACGCCAAGGCCAGGAAATTGTTCTATTCCTCCAGACCCCAAGGAGAAACATGTCTCTCCCAATCCAGGGAAACTCCCAGAAGGCCATATCCTTTGGTGTGATGCTAACCCATTAAGAGGCAAGTCTGTGGGAAGGGCCTGGCCCCCCCTGCAAACCCTTGAAATGCATCTTGCCCCACCTGGAGACCTCACACCTCTTTCCTTACCCTCCCCCCCCCCCCCCCCCCCCTTCTTCTGTCTTCCCCACAGGCATTCCTACTCTCCCCTCCCTCCTCTGTACCACCCAGCTCCCCCTAGCCAAGTGCAATGGACTAAGGAGGTGGCACTAAGACCAGGGACCACCGTATGGACACTTAGTATTAATGACAATTGTCCCCTGAACAACTGCAGCGGCCAAGACCTTCCATTCTCTAAAGCATGCATTCTGACCTGCATTTTGAGAGGGAAACTGGGGTGCAGAGGAATGAACTGGTTTACCAAGGGACAAACTCCACATTCCTGGCTAGGTCAGGAGGCCTGGGGGATCTTTGTCCCTGCGGCATCTGGGTAGGTCAGGAGCATTTATGGCATAGAAATGGACCAACACATGACAGAGTGCTGATGGAGGTCCCGTGGACACAGCTGGGCATGGCAGCTCCGGTAACAAGCCCCAGGGAAAGCAAGGACCTGAGCAGGGGTGTTCCTGAGAACACTGGCCATGGCCTGCACCCCAGGCTGACATTAATGTTCTCTCCCACCTAGGGCCTGGAGCTGGGACAAGAAGGGAAAAGCAAACAGACTCCCCAGGGGAGGCCAATCCATCTCCTTGCAGGCAAGCTGGGTCTCTGCGCGTTTACAAACTGTAAAATTGAAGATGCCTGTGAACTTGCCTCTGCCTCCAACAAAGCTTGCAGCAGGTGGCTTTACCAAGTCAAACTACCTATAAATGGTTCTGGTGCCTCCTCCAGGTGACAGCTGGGGTTTCTTCACCAGACAAAAGCCCCAGAGACTGGCACCACCAACAGCTAAGTAGGCAGGGACTCTCCCAAGAGGCCACAGAAACCCCAAAAGAAAGGGACTCAGAGAAGTCTTTCCATTTTTTGCCAAGGGCACCCAGCTAGTAGGTCATGGGCTGGGGATAACCCAGTTCTGTCTGACCCCCAAACTCAGGCTCCTCAAGTCTGCTGTACTCTGGCCTGTTGGCAAGCATGGAGGTACTTACAGGGTTCCCATCAAGTCCAGGAGGGCCTCTTTCCCCAAAGTCTCCAGGGAAGCCCTGAGGGAAGGACAGAGAAGAATACAGAGGTTAGTACTCAAGTTTGCAGTTTGGCTCTGAGCCACGCCCTCAGGGGATGCAGGAACAATGTCTGAGCAGGCTCATGCCTCAGATCTGGGGTTCTGAAGTCCTTCCTGCTACCCACAAATAACAGCACACATGGAACCAAGGGACAGGCCTCAGCCAATCTGAGAGGTGGGACAGGAGTCCTCCCAAGGTCTGGGACTTGGTCCCAGTAGAGTGGAAATGATACAGACTGAGACAGGAAGCTAGGCTCAGACCTAGACCGTTGCCAACTGGATGAAGTTTGTAGTGCACCTGTCTCACCCGAGGGCCTCAGTTTCCCCACTGATCAAAGGAAGGCCTCTGTGGCTGTGCTTTGCACCTCGGAAGCCATACTGTGAAACTACCATTCCTAGGTCACAAACTAAGGCTGTGACAGGGTAAATGTCAAGGTCAAGTAAGGTCACATTGCTAGGGAAGATCAGCACTATGGTCACAGAGAGGCAGGTCTGGCCCTTCAGCCCCTTGGTGACCTGACTAAGAAGCCCCACACCCCTCAGGGAGCCAGGCAGCTGGAAAAACATCAGCTGTAAGGAGGCGACAGGCGGTGGTGGTGGGGGGGGATCCATTCCTACTTCAAAGGAAAGGGAGGGATGTAGCTAGAGCCTGCAAACCCCTTCCCCTCTTCCAGTTCCAACTGCGGCTTTCCCAAGGTGAATGGGAAGCAAATCTCACATTTGCCTGACAGAAAGAATGAACGCAAATACGACCAGACTGTGAAGACACCCCCCCCACCCCCTTGGAGGAGCCTCACACTGGCTTGCTACTACTTCTGGAATATCCAGTGAGAGCAGGAAACCAAAACAACAACAAAACCAGACACAGTCCCATGGTCTGTACCAGAGCGGAGATCCTGACTCTGTATCTGCGCATGCCTGCATGGGAGCACACAGCCCCTCTTGGTGAACAGCACAGCACAGGTGAATGCCACGGCCCCAGGAAGAACGGGTGCACTCGGACCCCACTTCGATCGTCTGGCACCAGGTTGCTGTTTTCGCACGCAAGGCGGCACATGGGTCTGACATGCATGCTGATGGAAAGGTGACTGATCCTATTTAACTGACGGGGAAGTCGAGGCTCAGGCAGAAAGTCACTTGATCAAGACCTGAAAACCAATCTGTGCCTCTGTCGGGAGCCTGGGCTCTGTCCTCTGTCCACTTCCACTCCTGTGAGTCTCATCTGGGCCCCGCCCGGCATGAGGAGGAGACGGAGTGTCCACCTGGCACGTGGAGTGACAGAGTGCTTCCACCACAGCCCTGTCTTGGTGCACTGCATCCAACCCATACACGCTCCCTCTCCCCCTGACCCTGGAGTCTCGGCTAGCTGATAATGGCCCGTCTCCAATCCAGATCCTCTGTCATAATGCTGACTGCTGTCACCGCGTGGGACAGGGGACATCTGTCAGGTGGGCTGTGATATGGGACACCTTCTGAAGGCACTGACTTCTCCTCTGTGGTGGTTGCTGGGGTGGGGGTGGGGGGGCAGGGTAGGAAGGCAGTCCCTCATGGAATGAGGGCAGTGTGCAGCAGTAGCCCTGGCAAGGCCTGTGTATTGCTGGTTCTACCTGGCTTCCCCAGGCAGCTGTTTGATGTGCTACGGAGTGGCTGATTCCCAAAGATGTACTAGCCAGGCCTGACCCCTACACAAGGCAGGGGAGGAAGGAGACCTTCCTGCATGAGGTTCCACTAGCCTGGGCAACCTGGGGATTTATTGGTCCATCCTGTATGCAAGGCCTGAGATTACTAGGTAGCAGCATCAGGTGGGCTCAGCACACAGGGCAGCTCCAAGCTGGCTCAACACTCTACTCAAACCCAACAGCAGGCTAACAGCCCTGAGCCACTCTGGATCTACCACCCAGAGGGACAGTCCTGAGCCACCCTGGATCTACCACCCAGAGGGACGGTCCTGAGCCACCATGGATCTATCACCCAGAGGGACAGTCCCAAGTCATTCTGGATTCACTACTCAGAGGGCTCTAAGAGCCTGGGTTATGTCTGCTTTACTTCAGACAACACTAAGACCAGGGAGAGACTCAAGATATTGCCTTCTGAAAGTTGACTCCAAACTCCAATGAGTCCCTGCTGCAGTTCAGCAGGAGAATAAGCCAACCTAAGTGAGCCACAGAAGGACAAAGCCGTGACAGGAACAAGCAACCCCAACAGACTCATGAAAGGGACTCTGCTTTCGATATCAAGAGGTTCAGAGAGGTTAAGAAACCTGTCCAAAGACACACAGCTATAGGATAGCACGGTGGGGATTTGAATCCAGGCAGTCCAGCCCCAGAGCTGGTCTCTTGGTGTTTACGCTGTGACACCGAGCATGGACAGAGGAACTGGAAGAAGCTCAGCATCTCAAAGGCCATTCCAGCTCTGGACTAACGCGCACTAACTCCAGCTCTGCCTGGATGTACACAGTGGTCTTGGGGACCAGCTCTCCTTCTCCATTTCCAGCTTTGTCTCTCTAATGGACGGGCAACATCTGGGAGTCTAGGGTTTTTGTTTAAAAGGACTGTTAGGAAACACGGACGCTTTTAAGGGTGCTAGAACAATTATAGGTGGTCTGAGACGTAGCAAGCCTAGGTGAACAGCAGCTTGCTACACTGGTGGGAGACTGAGATTCCAGCTCCTGCCACTCCAGTCCCTAGCACGTGGTCACACCCAGTGGCTACCCAGGGCCTCTGTTCTCGGCCCAGCTGGCCATCCAGTGCCTACTGGCTGTGCCTGATGTATGCGTGATGACATGGCTGCACATCAGCCTGGGGCAGCAGGCACTTCCTTCCTCTGTCTTCCCAACCCCTGACAGCAGCAGCCTGGCCCATGGCCCAAGGAATGAACTTGGCTCACTGCCAGGCCTGCTGCGTGGCTCCTCTGCCTCCCTAGGTCGGGCCCCTCTGGGACTGAACACCGCCTCGTACTGTGAGCAGGACCAGGCCCAGCAGAAGGAAAAAACCTGGGGCCAGGCTCCACCCTCTCTCTGGATGGCAGCAGTTCAGAGGGCCTGAGGTGTAGACAGCAATGTGCCAAGGGCCCAGACCTCTAAAGGCATTTCAGCCATGCTCCTGACTCCAGAATCTGCTCTTCTGTTACAGCGGTAGACGCAAGGCCAGGGCAGCCTAAGTATTCAATAGATGACCTCCTGTGCTTCACTCTGTCTCCTGGCCCGCAAACCTGCACCCTAGGCAAGACTGAGCTAAGTAAGGATCATTAACTGCTCAATCTAGTCCCCAGCAAGCTGCAATGCACCATCACACCACTAGTCAGCGTTGGTACCCACCACAGAACTACTCAGCAGCTGCCAGAAGTCACTGACTTTTAAAAAGGTATAACAGTTAAATTTTTTAATGTCTGGAAGTCCCTGCACAGGTCTAGCCTGCATCCTTCCTACTGTACTTGAAATGTGCTGATAGAGAAGGCCCCCTGAGGTTCCCAGCTCCCTTGCTTCAAGATGCAGTTCATGTCCTACCCTGGCCTGTGAAGCCAGATAGGAAATCCACTGGAGTAATGTTACCAAGGGAAAAGAGATGGAGACAGGCAGGCAGAAGTCTCCCAGAGATCCCTGGGACAACTCTGGCTCACATCTAGATGATGGAGACCAGACCTCCAGCTCATCTGTTTGGGCCTCAGTTTCCCCATGTGGGAATAATCACTTCCTGCTTCTGTATCTGATGTCTTGAAATAGCCCAGGGCAGGAAGCCCTGTTCTGAAACAGATAGCTGTGTGTCCTAAGGCAAGCGCTCACCATCTCTGAATCACACAGTGAGAAACTGAGCCAATCCTGGGCCATCTAGTCCAGTGTCAGGATTGCCTTCCTGACTCTATGCAGGCCTGGCCACAGTAGACAGGTGCAGGCCGTATGCAGCACTGTGGGGTTAGCTGGCTTCACCAGGCACCCCAATGCACTGATGACAGATCCAGAGAGAGAGAGCTAGACCAGAGAACTCACTGCAGCCTCTTTTTAGAATCAATGAGAGATTCCGGCTGGGACACGGCTCAGCCATCTGCTGTGCATAAGACTGAACCAGCCAGGCCAGAAGCCCTGCCAGCTCTAGCCAACTGCCAACATTTTATATTTGGACCTTCTTCCAGAATTACACACTCCCTTTCTAGCACGAGGGGTGAGGCAGGGGTGAGAGCTGTAGATTCCTCTGGAGGAAAAAGGACTGGATGGATAGAAGAGGGGCCGTATGGAAAGCACCCTGTGCTATCAGGGGTCCTAGGTTCAGATCCTGATTTTGCCACCAATGTGCTGTGTGACCCTGGCCAAGCAAGTTGCATTCTCTAGCCAATGGCAGGCCTGACCAGATGACCAGGGTTCTGAGGCTGGACAGCAACCTGCAGGGTGGCAGCAGAGAGCTAAGCCACCAATGGGGACAGGCGTGGAAGACAGTCATGAGGCCTCTCCAGCAGAGGGATGCTGCACATTTCACTCTATTTCTCATGACCTCGGTTTCCCCTTCTGGATCAACGGCTTTCCTAGCAGAGGCTAGGAAACCTACTTTTATAATATTGGTACCATATGGTGTTCCCAAGAGTCAGTCCCTGGCGTCCCCAGCTCAACTGTCCAGTGGCTGCAACACTGTGTACACGTTACTTAACTTCTCTGGACCTTGCCTTTCTCTTTATACCCTATCCATGGCCGAACAAGAGGAAAACTAATCCCTTATAGCAACAGAGAGGCCTAAACAGAGACAGTGGATTTTTTTTTGCGGGGTGGGGGGTCAGGGGTCCACACCAAATCGTTCCTGGGACCACTCCTGTTGTGGCCTACCACACTCCACGGTTGTCTGAACTTGTGTATGCATAAATGAAGATAGATGGGGTGGGGGACCCGACACTGTGGGGATGGCGTGCTGTCTGGGTGAGCACTTAAGTCATCTAGTGCCTGCTGGCCACTAACACCAACACTTGGACTGAAGCCCCAGACACAGAGCAGTACCCACAAGCCCCTGCAGCACACGGGGATAGAGGAGGCACCTGGAGCAGCAGGAACCCCAGGCCGCATCTCAGGCCAGCCGCTGTACCTGCGTACCCCACCCCACCCCCACAGCCGAGAAACAGAGCAGAGAGGCAGACAGCGCCGGGTCTCAGGGACCACCAGTGCAGTCCGACCAGCGGGAGGCGGGGCTACCCGTAGAGTCTGCGTAATAGACACGGAAAATCTTTACCGGCCTACCCATCTCGCCCCTCTTGCCAGGAACACCAGGGAGGCCCTGTAGGAGAAAGAGGAGAAAGATCATTATCAAGTTCCAGGGGGGCACCCCCCCCCCCGCAGCCACACCCAGGATGAAGTCCCAAGTCGTCTGGAATGCTTGCCCAGAACGGTAGCACCAGTTGCATGTTTCAGTGGGCGGATCGGGGTTCAGGGATTTATGAACACCTACTGGGGGAGTTCCTAAAGAGAGCTGCCAGCACTCCTGGCATCCCGCAGGTGCTTACTAAGGGCACCTTCTTCTGCTTTCCTATAATGCTCTATATTTAGCTTAATGACAGGGTGCCAACTGAACTTCCAAGTACAGGCTCAGAGGAGGAAGGAGCATGTATTAAAGTCACCAGCCCCGGGGCAGCTCTTCTCCGACTTGGACACTTGGTCTGGAGGGCAGGGCATCTTGGGAAATCTTAAACCTACCTAACCTGAAGCCAGTGTGTATTCACCCCCAGAGTTCAGAACGGAGCCAGGCATCCATGGTGTCCCCTGTCCCTGATGTCGCCAAAGCTGCTATGGTCCTGCCTGGGGTACCTGGTCTGGCGTCTGACACCTGGCTTCTGTCCCCACCCTTCTCCCAGACAAGCTTCGCATCACTTTACAAAGCAGCCAAGTGTCTGTGCCAGCAATGAGTGGACGCTTGTGCAAGAGGGAAGAGAGACTGCTTGGGGCTCTGTGGGTGGCCTCTGTCACAGCTACTCAGCCCTGTCACTGCGGCAGGAAAGCAGCCACAGACAGTGGTCAGCTATAAGCATGGCTACGGCCAATAAAACTTCATTTACAAAAAACAGCCAACTGGCCGTCCCTGCAGAACTCATATTTAGAATGCAACAGTCTGCTGCTCGTGAGAAGCTCCTGTGCAGAGTCCCTTCTCTAGCCCCCTTCCCCCAAGTACCTAGAACACATGGCCTGGGGCCCCCTACCTTGTCCCTGCCACCAGTGCTATAACTGTGAAGTACACACGTGCTGGGTCCTGGCTCCGACTGCCCTACCCTGACCAGGTGCCCCGCTGAGGGAATGCACATCTTCAGCTGGCCATCTGTAGCAGCAGGGTGGAGCGGAGGGCTGACGAAGCACAGACAGAGGTACTCACCCGCTCTCCATCCGATCCCGGCAGGCCGAAGAGCCCGGGGAGTCCAATGTAACCCTAGAAAAGAGCAGGTGGGAATTAGAGAGGCTGAGCATGGGGTGCCGTTAGCCCAGCCTCCCTGCCGCCATCCCACAGCCCGGTCCTCTGTGATGGTGGCTCCAGCGGTCCTCGAAGACATAGACCTTGAGGCAAGTGTATATGCCCGTGGACTGCATGGTGCTGCGTCCACGATGTAGTCCAAAGGCACATACGCTCACACCAGGGAGGGTAGCATAGGATGACAGAGGCCCGGCACCCAGCTTGGGACCTGTGGAAGGAAGCTAGTACCCAGGTTAGAAGCTGCAGGGCTGTGAGATCTACCTGCCTTGGGGGTGTTCCCCAGAGTGGCTCCTCCAAGATCTCTAAGGTCCTGGACCTGGGGGCTTACAGGGTTGCCAAGTACTGCCAGTCGGCATGGCCACCTAGAGAGTGACACTGTGCCAGGTCCACAGGTGCTCCTGAGTTAACCCTGGCAAGGACCCCACAGACAAAAGCGATGCTACCAATTTGGAGTCAGCTAATTTGTGTTCAGCTCAAAGGCCACCAGTCTATGTCCCCGGCCCAGAGAGAATGTACCTGATTTCCAGCCCATAGGCCTGTGGTCCCTCTGAGCCCCCAACCAGGCATACCCTGCCTACCTTATGGTGGTAGAAACATGGCACGCATAACCCACTTTGAGTGCTCTCCTGTCTAGTACCGAAGATGCAGGCTCATCCCCCAGCACCATCCAGCATCCTGCTAGCTCCCTGTCCTCTGGTAACCTCTCAAGGGCCAGGATCTAGCCCAGGGCTTGTACCACTCTGCGCTCTAGATGCTGTGCGGCAGTTTAAGGAAACTAAAGCGAAGGCAAATGCTGCCAAGCACAAACTACCTGCCAGGTCTGACGCAACGCTTTACACACGCGAAACACGCAGACGTGTCCTGTCTTTGACACGGTGAGAAAGTTGTCATCTATAGAGTTCACACTTGAGAACTTCACAATCAAGTTACATAGGGGGGATCACACACACACACACACACACACACACGCACCCTTATAGAATGTTTCAAGTTTATTATTTCATGTTGGGTTGGGCTGAATCCATAGCTATCCTAGGACAAATGCAGCCTACCGGCTACACACTGGCCACATGACTAAATCACGGCATCCTCACCACACTCCTGGCGGGAGGTATTAGTTAGAATTCTATACAGGTGAGAACATTTAGGCCTAGAGAGCTAAGGGACCTGCCTGTGGTCACACAGCTGTAGTGTCACAGATCCGGTCTCCGAGTTCAAGCCCAGTGGTTCCTAAGCCCACACCCCTAACCAGTGAGTGTGTCATGAACACACACAGCTGAGGGAGACTGGTAGCAGCTCTCCTTGCCCACATACCCACCCCTGTGTTCCCCTCAGCAGCCAGCTTGATCAACAACCATCATCTTAAGCACTTATCCTGACTCTTCTGAGCAGAGCTCACGGCTTGTGTTCACAGTGAGTGGACTCGAAGAGGCCTAGTGACCATCTAGGGTCAGTGGCCGAGGGGGGAGTGGTCTCTGAGTCCATCATGCAGACCCCAGGGCTGGTCTGGGCAGTGTCTCCTTTACACACAAGAGGCAGAGTAGACCCTTGAGCCTGGGATCCTTTCTCTCAAGGTTTAGACATTCCCTCAGAGACCACTCTTCATGGGAGCCACAGGAGAGAGACCCAGAATCCCAGGACAAGAGCTGCCCTGACTTGGCATGCCATGTAACATCTGGGGGGACATTGCCTTCTATGCTGTGCCCACCTCTGCCACCACTAGACAGATGCAGAGATTAAGGCCAATAACGTGTCCATATTGGCCCTCCCACCTGCCAGGGTGTAAACAGCATTGGCTCAGTAGAGGACACGTCACAGGGGACTCGCCCTGACAGACGGCCATGCGATGCACTTGGTGAGCATTTCTTCAGAGTCAGCAGGCCCTCTCTGGGACACCTGGCTCCTGTCTCAGCAGTGTCGTGGCACGCATCATGAACACAGCTACCTAGGTCCACCGTGACCTGTGCCCTTTGTCTTCCCCTCCAATTTCCCTATTCAGCACACCCAGAACCTTCTCTGCCTCCCAACAACTTCTGGGAGATCCCATGTGGAGTGCCTCCTTGTGCAGTTCTAGGCAGATGGAGTTCAGTGGTTGCCATCTCCTGGCCCCAGCTCCCCTAATAGCCCTGACCTCCCATAAACACATTAGAGGGGCAAGCAATGTCCACTCACAGCCCTACCTGTGTGGGACTAGCCAAAACTCACTTACCCGGCTGCCTTTGGGGCCAGGATTTCCTACAGGTCCAGGGAAGCCCTGAAACAGAAATATAGGGGGCAAGGCCATATGGAGAGGCCCTCCCTGCTGTCAGTGTCCCGGGGTCAGTCCTGTCTTGGGCCTCAGCTGTTCTTTGGAGCATCCATGGAATGGGTTGAACCAGAGATGGCTCAGAGGGAGACTGGATAGAAGGCGTCTTGTGAAGCTATTCTTGAAGCCTCAGTTCTCCTACAGACCCCCCCTAGCCTGCAGCATGGCTGCCAGGTCCAGTGCCTGACCAGCCCTTTCCTTAGGGCCCACCCACAGGGGCAGCTTTTGGGCCCCAGCCCACAGCCTCCCTCTGCTTGGGGCACTCTGGTCACCACCATGGCCATAGCTTCCAGAGCATATACTGCACCTGCCTGCCAGGGTAACCTTTGGCCCCTGGACTGCCCGCAGGTCCCGGCTGGCCCTGAAAAGGAACGAGAGAAACGTTAGGAAAGCTGAGGCCCTGCGCAGCTCACTCAGGGTCCGGGGTTGGGGGAGGGTGCCTATGATGGACAAGGAGAGGGGCAAGAATGTGAGGCCAAGGGGGAAGAAGACAAGCAGGGTCTGCTGGGGCCCCCGAGCCCACCTCTCTAGAAACCGGTCAGACCAGCTCGGGAGACAAAGCCCTCCGCTCCAGGCTCAAAAATAAGAAAGCACAGAAGAGACCTGGCTGGCTGTCCCCTGGCAGGACTGCTGTTTGACTTGGGCCAGGAGACCAGAATTCCTGCAAACCCCAAGGCGAATGGAAGGGATAATATCGTCTAACATCGCCTGGGACAGGCCAGCTATTCATGGCTCTAACCAGAGACCAGGGGCTTCTGCCAGCCCTGGGCTGGGCTGGGCAGTACAGACACAGGCTCTTCCAGGACAGTGTGGCTGACTGGGTAAGGGGGGTACAGGGGGGAGCTCCGTGGCCTTGTTCTGGGGCTCCAGAGAATCTCAGTCCAAGGAGCAGGCTGGTACCAAGCAAGGACGGGAGGAGGGAAATTAAGCAGTGCAGGGCCATGCACACGGGCCTCACCTGTTCTCCAGGGTGCCCTGCTGCTCCAGGATGGCCCTTGTGTCCCTGTGGGGTGAAGAATTGGCATCAGGCAATAGGCTCTGTGGTAGGGACAGGGAACACACTCCCCACATGGACACAGGTTGTGTGGCGTTCACAGAATCCTCTGGTGTCCTCTTTCGTTAGAGCAGAGAACTGGGGTAGGGTGAGAGACTATGTCCCAGTGGTCGGCATCCCAACCCCGCCTTTGAAATCCAGAGAGTTGGAGGCAGTCAGAAACAGGAGCAAGGGGCCTGTCACATAAGGAACAGGGACAAGGTCGAAGGGCACACACAGGACGCCTGATGCCATCGGGAGCCACTCCAGCTCGTGTGCCATGGCCATGTCACCCAGAGACACTGTCTCCTTCCTCACTGGCTCTGCTCCTAGTCCAAGGAAGAGAAGGCCACCCAGATGCTCAGTGGCAGCCTTGACTCTTCATCCTCACTTGACAGTGGGACCACACTGCCTCCTGGCAGGCCCCTCACACCAGAGCTCTGCTAAGAGAGACACTGTCTCTGACTCATCTGTGCAACTTTGGGTGGGTGATCGCCCTTCTGTGGACCTCAGATGGGGGATCTGGAACTCGGAGTCCCTCTGGTTCTGCTATCTTTGAACTCCAAGTTCTAGGACCCCTGAGAGTCTATGACCAGGGACAGGAGCCTGCCACTCAACACAGGCTCTTGACACAGGGCCATATGGAGATCCTGGCAGACTTTCCCCACTTCTTTTCTTTTCTTTTCTTTTCTTTTCTTTTCTTTTCTTTTCTTTTCTTTTCTTTTCTTTTCTTTTCTTTTCTTTCTTTCTTTCTTTCTCTTTCTTCCTCTTTTCCCTCCCTCCCCCTCTTTCTTTCTTTTCTTCCTTTCTTTCTCTCTTTCACCCTCCCTCCCTCCCTCCCTTCCTTCCTTTTTTAAGAGAGGGTCTCATGCAGCCCAGGCTGGCCTCTAACTTGCCATGCAGCCAAGGATGACCCTGAGTTTCTGACCCTCCTACCTTTACTCCCAAGTGCTGGGATTATAGGCCCGCACCACCACAGCTGGTGGTTTACGTGGTGCTGCGGATCAAACCCAGGGCTCTAGCATGTCCCCAGATGCACATGCTCTACACACACATAAATGCTGCCTCACACAGGTGAACGTCAACATCCCGGACCCTGAAGATGCACAGGAAGTGGCAGTCTTCGTTATAAATAGCAGAATCTGTCTCAGTGGGGAGGTTTGGGAAGTTCCCCAGCATTGCTTCTAAATCATTTCACCCCAAGAGAGACTGCTACCCACGAGATGCATCTCACTCTACATCAAGGCCTGCCATGGGGAAGACTCCTCCACAGGCCAGGAGTAGGCAAGGTGAGCCCCAGACCACAGTCAGCAGCTGGACGGAAGGATCCAAGCTCTTCTTACAGACTGATCTGGATTCCAGGACTGCTTACCCACGGGCTGGCTGGGTGGCCAGAGCCAATGACTCGATCTCTCTGAGCCTTGATTTCCTCAGAAGTTATCCAATGCGGAGGTAAAAGCCAGTGCCTGGGTGGCATGATGTGTGTAGGAACCACCAAGCATGGAGTCTGGCACTGAATTCAGCAACCTCAGAAGCACCAGCTACCGTTTTATTTCTCATTCATTCATTCATTCACTCAACCACTCATTCAACAAACACTGATGAAGTATGTGTGGACCCGCAGGGTTTTCCCCACGGGAAGAAAAAGAGTCAAGCAACATCCTTTGCCTTGGGAGTTTACATTCCTAGAAAGGAACTAAAAACAAAGTAAGTAGAAAAGATAACTCTGGGTGGCCCAAGGCAGAAGATGAGGTGCAACGAGTAGCAGGTGCCAGTTTTGCAAGATGATTATGTTCTGGAGATCAGTTGCTTAACTACCTGGATGTGCTCAACACCATTGCCCATGCACTGAGAACGGGTCGGAACGGCAAATCTGATGCTATGTATCTTTACCATAACCAAAAGGAGCCATGAACAGGTAAAGTTGGCTGGGGAGGGGTGGTGACTCCAGGGACAGCTAAGGGATGGGTGACAGGAAGAGAGGTGGACAGGGAGCTGGCTCCTAAAAGGACATCCAGGCAGCTGGAGCAGAGAGTGCAAAGGCCCCAAGGCACTTTCTCTCAGTGGGCTTGGAGAAGCACAGAGGGCCCCGGGACCAGAGAAGAAGAAACAAGGGATTAGGCAGAGAGGCAGCTGGAGGTCCGAGTAGCAAGTGAGGCTGTAGCAGGAAGCCCTGGGGACACGGGGACCTGGCATGAGATGACTTGAGGAGGAAGAAGTTGAGCCCTCTCTCTCCCACAGAAGCACCAAGGTGAGCCACGTGCTCTTGGCTGTGTGACCGAGCAGGGCAATCACCTCTCTGAACTCTCTCTGCCAAACTCTGCTTGCCTAGAGAATTGCTGTAAACAGCCCACAGACTCACGGGGGCCAAGAGCAACGACGCCCGTAGGGTGAGGCGGGAGCCCCAAGTCTCCAATACTCTACTGAAAAGCAGTTCACAAGCAATCGCTCTCCCCCAAAGACAAGGGACGTGTTCAGTTAAATCCCAGATGAGGTTTAAGCAAGCCTGCGTCCAGGAAAGAGCTAGAAGAAAAAGAATGACAGAACCCATCATGCCCAACCCTGTGCCTGCTCACCACCAGTGCCTTAAGCACGCCTGCTCACTAATACCTTGAATCACTTCTAGGAGGTAGGAATCACCTGGTATACACACCAGTGAGGAAACAGGCTCAGGGAGGAAGGGACTTTTCTGACGTCATGAACAGCTTTCTTAGAACAGCACATGGATTGTGGCCCAAATCCCTCAGACTTTAACCACCAATCGCTGAGGCTAGGACCAGCCCAGAAGAACAAGAAAGGTCCCCTTAAAGATGCATCTCCCTGAGACAGAGCCACTGAGTCACAGCAACATCCTGAGGGCAAAGGTCAGTAGTAGAATGCTGGAGTACCTACATCGGATGGAACCAAAGCCATCGTTTCGACCACCTCCTGCTTCCCTGGACCGACGAGGAAACTGAGGTCCCAGGAGAAGACTGGCTGGCAGGAAGCTATGGCTAAGGCTGGACAGTTCTCTAAGCTCTAGATCCCTGCGCTGGGCTGAGCTGTCCTGATCAGTGAACCCCAGAGGGTCTTGACTGTGACTGTGAGCACGTGCTTCTAAGGCTGCTGGGAACGGCAGAGACAAGCACAGTCAAGGTGGGAGGTGGGGTGCAGAGGGGGCTCCCTGGCAGCTCCTTCCGCAGTGTTTACCAGTTTTAAATGACAGGTCTGGGGACGTGAGATTCTAAACCATTATCTTCTCCTGGCCCTGGCAATTACGGGGCCAGCTCATCCCACAAGGTAGCCGCGGGGCAGTGATTTCTCCAGTGTGGGTGAAAGGTGCCAGGTGGGAGGGAGGCAGAGGTGCTACAGAAGAGCTGGGCCCGCTGGCTGCCTGGCAGACGGGCCTCCGCAGGCCCCGTGTTTATAATACAGCACGCGCTCTATTTTGGTTTGGGAGCCAGATTAATCACTGCTTACAGTGCACAAGGAGGAACCAGACATCACCTCACCCTGCCACAGACAGTGGGGTGCTATTTGGACTTCAGGCAAGGAGGGAGGGGATCCTGTCCCTGCCTGGGGGTCTGGACACCGGTGTGTGCCCAGATGGCTCCGCAAGCTCCACTTGGGTAGGGAAGTGGAATTCACTCCCCAGTCTTGCTCAGACACAGGGCTGCCCATGGAACTCACCTGCCACCCCAGCAGCCCACACCCCACTAGCAGAGCGTAGGACAGAGGGTCAAAGGGGAAGAAGCTGGATGAGACTAAGCCTCTCTGAGCCTCAGTTTCCCAAACTGATCTCTCAACATGCCCTCCGGGCTCCACTTGTTAGAGGATTCTGAAATCAGTGGGTCATCTAGAAATATCAGACGGGTCACAGGACATCCAACCCCACTTGGTGGTAAGTTGAGGAAGAGAGGGCAGGGAGGTCTACTTTTCATGTAGCTCATTCATTCATTCAACAAACATCTGCTGAGCCTGAGCGACGAGATGAGCAAAGCCCAGGGGACAGGCAGTAGCAGACATAACACTGAACAAAAGTAATGTGATCAGTACCTTCAAGAAGGGGGTCGGGACACCAAGGGCACAGGAAGAAGAATGTAGGCAAAGAACTGAGTGCCTGAGACGGAGCTCAGCTTGGGGAGGTCACACAGTACCTTGAGTATGGCAGTGGGGCAGAGATGGGGACAGAAATGGACCAAGGCAGGAGAGAGGCCAGTGGGAACAGGCTGAAAGAGCCCAGCATGGAGCTGGTGCTCAGAAAGGCAGGGGTATCATCTCCGCCCTCCACCTTTATTCCGTCTTTCTGAGGGCAGTGCCAACTGGACAGCACAGGAGGGCCAGTGACCCACAGAGGAGCCTGGGGAAGTGAGGTTGACAAGAGACATGGCTTTCAATATACCAACTTCCTTGCATTAGTCATGTCTGCCTGGCCGCGTGCTAAGACACAGAGGCCTGTTATCAGGTCTTGGCAAGACAGATCAATGGGTGATGTCAGCCAGAGGAACGGGAGAAGGGGAGGGGTGGAGCCAGGCAGATGTAGGTGCCCAGTGTGCGCTGAACCTCGTGTAGGGAAGCTTCCACGGTCAGGTAGGATTCCGACCTCAGAGCGCTGCTCCAGGTGGAGAAGCATGCTGTGGGCGTCAGTGAGGCACTCAACAGTCAGGAAGTGGGGAATCCCGAGGAGGCTCCAAAGATGAGCCAAAGGGTCCGAGAAACGAGGGTGGGAACTGTTAGGGGTGCTGGGGAGAGACTCAGGGAAGAGGGTCTTGGAGAAGAGAAGCAAGGAGCATTAAGGATGGATGTGGAGAGGTCAGGCCAGGGTCACGCAGAAAGCAACACAGGGTGGCAGGAAGCCAGGGGCGCTGGTAAGGGACCATGCCACAGACCACTCGGCCTCAGCCCAGGGGCTGACCTCATGCACGCGGGGGACTGGGACTGCCCTGTGCTCTGCAGGACTGAGTAGCATATCCAGCTCCTACGTGGGAGCAGCCACAACTTCCCCACCTTCTGGAGGGTAAGCGAGGCTGTATGTTTGCTAGCCTAGTACTAGACGCTGACACGGAAGAATCACCGCAAGTTTGAGGCGGGCCTGGGCCAGAGTAAGACCCCTGCTCAAACAAACAGATGCATAAATGTCTGTGGACCTTCCTGGCCCGGAGGGCAGAGTCATCTCCTGCAGTGAAGCACTGGTCCACATCCACAAAAAGGCACCAGGCCAGCCCAGGACCCCAGCCCCACCCCCAGTGGGGGGGGGGGGCAGCTTGTCTGGCGAGCTGCGAACCGCCCAGAGGATTAATGATACCAGGGAGCAAGAATTCGTCAGCTGCTCCTCTTTCAAGACCATCATTATGATTCAGTCAGTCAGTCAGTCAGTCCATACAGTGCCTGCCATGTGCCAGCCCTGTGCTGGGGAGTGTGGGGACTACAAGATCCCATTAACCTCCTCCCGACTGTCCCCTGGACAATGGAGGCTCAGCATGTGAAGGTGGCTCACCCCCATTCACAACCACAGGGGGCACAGCTGGGACTCCGTCACATTCCATTCCCATGAACTTTCTCATAAAGAAGCCTCTTTTGAATGCGAACTCAGCGGGTCCTCTCTTGGTTGAGTCTCAGTCAGCCTTGTGGTAAGAAAGAGGCCGGAGGGTCAGAGACCCAGGTTCAGACCCCAGTCCTCCACTTTAAGACACAAAGAAGGTGTCTCCCTTAAGTCGGCGAGTCTGGATCTTGGCTGCACGTGGAACCCACCTGGGGCCTTTCCGAAGTTCTCTTGCCTGGGTCCAGTACCTGGCCTGACACTCAGCAGAGTCGAAGGCCACCACTGCAGAACATACCCTGAAGCCCTGACAACCTCACCTGTCACTCAGCACCAGGGCCAACCAAGGGTGTGGAGCACAAGTTCCCATGAACTGACTAACAGGAAGGGTGCGTGACTAAATAAAATCTAGCTGGGCCTCAGTCTTTTTTTTTTTTTTTTTTTTTTTTTTTTTT